>CAOKZL010002380.1:0-203947 GCA_948472985.1 Iguana delicatissima | reverse complement strand
GCAGCTGCATTTAGCTTAGAAGGCCCCAATATTATATACTCCCACGTTCTCCTTTATCAGCAAGCTCCAACCTGAACACGCACGCTTTCCAGTTGTCAAAAGGGAGAGGAAAGGAATGGATAAAAAAGGATTTATAACCCCGTGTTTTATTTCTCCACTCCTTAACTTCTTAACTCGACATTCTTGACGTCTTCTCGACTCTGCCTCCTTCAACCTCGACTCTTACACTCTACACACTCGATCTGAAGTTCCTAATCTTATCCGTCTATCTGTCCCAATTCAAAGTCTTCACCTCTTCTTTGCTGCCCACTCCTATCTCCACCTTCCATTCAGAAACCTTTAATAACTCAGTCAGGTTTTTTTTCCCTTCTTCTTTTTAATCTTTTTCTAATCTTCTTCTTCTCCACTCCAGGGTCCTTTGTCCCCCTAATCAATCTCCTTCGTCCCCAACTTACAATCTCAGTCCTTTATTCAGTGGAAAACATTCCTAAATCCTCCTGTTAATACCATCTGATTAACTTGCGTAGCGTCCTTTTCTTCTTTCCTCTTTCCTTTTCTCAATTGTTGCGTCACGTCTCTCCAAAGCAACTTTGTAATTACTTTATAACACGATTCTCTTGTTACAAAGTCCCCTTACTTTACATAAAACAACTTATGTTCAGCAACTCAAACCTACTTCAGTATATTTATTTGTCTTTCCCTCGCTCACGGGTTGTCAGTGTCCTTCTCAGCAAGCCCCAGCGAGCCGCCTCCTCCGCCAGCTTTCCATGCTAACTCTCAGTGACTGTTTCATGGCTCAAGCTGAAATCGTGCATATTTGCACAGCAATGTCCTTTTAACTTTGATTTAAAATTATTATTAACATGTAAATGATCTTTTTAACTGTGAGGTACATACCATACAAATATAAGTTTAGATCTTTATTCCATTCCGTCTGCTAAATCGTATGCTTTGTTTAAAAAATCTTCAGCGGTGATCAAGCTGACTTCTCAGCTGTCTGATGCGGCTGTGGAAGCTCTGCGATCCCGGCTCTCGTCCGCTGTCCCCCGAACACCTCAGAAGCACCTGGAGAGTTATGGGGTCCCCGATGAGACCTCTCAGCACTCCTCTTACTGGAGGAGTTGTCGGCTGGAAGGTCCAGCTAGACCGCAGCAGACGACAATGAGTGACACCCGATCGTCACTTCATTGCCGAACTCGACGCCATGAAGACCGGAAAGTCTCCAATAAAGATTTAAGCAGAAACCAGAAAAGTGTTGGTTCCTTTATTTCATATTTAATGCAGAAAACTCAACAAACACTTACATGCCACTCATAACCAATGGCATAACTAATGGCACAAAGTGTGATTTGTGGTATTCATATATCAATATAACCTAATATATTTGATACTGAAAGATAATGATATTAAACAAAAATTTGTCCCTGAGTGTTGTATTTCTGAAACAAATAATGCATTTCATACCATCATAATTTTACAAAATAATCTCATAATTTCCTCTTTAAAGATAGGCATATAAACTCCAGACAGTCAGATTGCCACAGCTTTGCTGAATTTCTGTCTTTAAATACACACACACACACACAAACAAAAAGCCTAATGTTATTAGAGGGACCTAAATACCATAAAGGCATCAGATCCCATCTGATCTTGGAAGCCAGGCAGGGTCAGCCGTGGGAAACCCTGGATGGGAGACCACCAATGAATACCACATACTGGAGGCTATATTTCAGAGGAAGGGACTGTCAAAACCATCTCTGAGTGTTCCTTACCAAAAGAAACTCCATGAAATTCATGAGGTCACCATAAGATGACAGGTGACTTGAAGGCATAGGCACAGGTGCGTGTACACATACACACACACACACACCATTATAAATCAAAGGGGCCTGCTGACATCTTACACTCATCTATGATCAATCTTGCCTATATGAGCTAGCAGGCTGTAAGAATATACAAATAATAATAACTTGATCTGCAGTTTGTGTTAGATGACCACCAGGGAATTGCTTTTACACACAATGGTTAGATTTTCTTAATGCCACTTTAAAGTATCTTTTCATCATGGAAACAGTGGCCATGCCATGTATGTCATCCACGTGTTTCCTCTAAGTCAAACATTTTTTCTATCCACTTAGTTCATCTCCTCCACACACCACTAAGCAGGAGACTGAAGACTGATCACAAGTGCACAAGATCATCAGGTTCTGTGCACAGCACTAGAGGCACTGGAAGAGGAAATGGAGTATGTTCTATCCATATGCATCTTTTCACACAAAAGTGTGCGGTCTTAGGCCAGTGTCTCTCAACCTGGTGCCCCAAGATTGCTGCCTGAGGGTGGTGGATTTTGCAATCTAAAATATCTGGGGGGCACAAAACTGAGGGAAATTGTTTTAGGCACTCCATTTCTCTAAACCTGCTCTGACTGTAGAGAAACAGTTACAGCTTATGCTTGTTGTTATGTGCCTTCAAGTCACTTCCAGCTTCTGGAGACCCTAAGGCAAACCTATCATAGGGTATTCTGGCGCTGACACCATGTGGTGCGCCCAAGGTCTCCCAGTGGATTTCTATGGCCAAACGGGAAATCAACCCTGGTCTCCAGGGTTGTAGTCCAGTGCTCAAACACTATATCATACTGGGTCTCTACTCTCTACCATATCTTAAAAGAACTGCCTGCTTCTGGTACTTTCCAGATGGGTGAATACTATCAGGGGGTTTTATTCCTAATGTTTTCCAAATTTAAATTAGATTTTTAAATTTAAATCTTTTAAAAAAAATGATTAGGAAAATATTAAGAGCTAAACCAAAGTCTGTGGGTGTTACAGCACCAGCATAATGGCATTTCCAGTGACATGCTAAATCTACACCTATAGAAATGAAAGTACTTACCAATCAAATATTGGTGTTTATTTTTTTTTTCACAATCTTGAAAAGGGTATATGCAAAGCATCCTAACTCTTGTTTCCTGAAAATTTTGGGCTATCAGCTTATGTATTTCCAAAAGAAAAAAAAACATAAACAAAGATAAGGTTGTTCTTGTTTGCTAATTTTTTTGGTGGTAGAGTTGGGCTAAGCAAAGCAAAGAAATTTATTAAGATTTTAGCTGTACTCAAGGGTTAGCCTACTGGCATGTAGGATTAAACTGCGGACATGGACATAGGCACAAATGTAAGCCTCCCTCCTGAACAATTCCTTTTACATTCAGTAGCTTTCCAGACATTCATGCATCGAGCATAATGATCTGGACTGGGTTCTGTAATTGCAGTCAATAGCGTATGGTTACAGAGCTTTCATGACTGGAAGGCTACCTCATAGGGATCCTAATAGCGCTGCTAGGGTGAAACGTGCAAAGGGTTCCTGTACCTTTAATGGTTGTGTAGAAGGGGGAACTGCAACAGGTCTTGCTTGCTGCCTGGTTGCACAATAAGCTACATAATTTCCTCCCATACAAGAGCTCTCTACAGTTTTCATTCTGGAATCCTTAGTTCCCAACCACAGGAGCAATATAATCTTACTGAACAGAGCCCTATACAATTCTTTGCATTATGTGTCCACATCCCTGCCCTCAAATTAGCCCTACACTTGAACAGGCAAATACTTGCAGACAAATACAGAGAAAGATGGCTGGAGGCAGAGCGCAAAGGAACAATGGAATGGACCTGAAAAAAATGCTATTATGTTTGTGTGATTTAATTCTTATTGCCTTTAAAGTGCTACTGCTACATTTGCAGCTTGTCACACTATTGCCTATCATTTATTATTTCCTAAATTAATCTTTAAAATATTTATCTCTTCAATTTATATCCACTTTTCTCCCAAAATGGGACCTAAGGCAGTTTATAATAAGTTATAACAGAATAGCAAAAACAATGTAGATAACAAACTTTTCTTTAAAATATACTAAATATATCATCTAGATGTTGTAAAATACTGCACTAAGTTGTAAACTGCCATGTATTAATAATACACCTTGTACTATTGTTTGAGAAAATAACTCAAGACTTAGTGATGGCAAACTTGATTGAAATCAATATATCTGGGCCTAAATCCAGTGGCTAATTCCAGTAACACTAGATCTACTGACTCAATGGAATTTACAAAAACGTTGACTTTCCAAGTCCCCATTGATTCAAATGGTCTAGTACAGTTGAGACTAACAAACAGATTTACCTTCAGAGGTTTCTCTTGGTGATATAAATCACAGATGCAAATGTCCTTGATTTAAAACAATCCACCCTGCACTAGATTACGCCATGTCCTACCTAGGGATGATTGGCCTTGTTGGGGAAAGCTGCCTTCAAGCAAATTCCCATTCCCCTAAAAATGAGCTAGAGATAACCCAGTTTGCTTTCTAAAACATAATTCTCTATCTTTACCCCTCAAAACTTATTATATGAAAGCTTTGCAACTGTTGCACAGACTACATTTTCTCCAAATAGCCAAAGTAGTGCTTGGATGACACACGGTAGACTCAGTATGCAGCACAGGTGCTCTTGCTCACACTGTGCAACATGAGAAACAGATAAACTATGTTAGCTACTGTGCCAAAGGCAGTTCTAGGGTTAATCCTGCATAGTTAGCAAGGTTTTCAAAACTGTAAAAATGGACAGTAAAAATTAATGATGGATAGGGTTGATGATTAGGAAGTGGTTATTGTGTTCTGACTAAATACCAGATAAAAGTATTGATTTTATTTAATTTAGCCATGCATTCTTCATAAAATTAACATATCACCTGCATTTCACAAACAGAAGTTACACAACACAAACTATCAGCCTTCATAATAATCCATACAGGGCATATATGCAGAAGCTCTATTCCAGGTACCCCTGCATAAAACAAAAAATGCAAAGCTTCATATCCCATTATAGTCAATGGATGTGATGTGCACACATCTACAGCAGCAGAGGCATGCACCCACTTTATTCATTGACTATAATGGGGTACAAGGCTTTGCACAACTATGCATTTATGAGCACAGTGGTCATACAAGAGGAAAGCCCACTGTATTTGGTTTCTTACTTTTTTGCATGTATCAACAGTGCTGAAACTGTTTTAATCAAAAAATAATTGACAACCATTATTAAATTCCTAGTAACCTTTATCTTCGATCTGATTGATTTTTTTTAAAAAAATCTGCTCCTTTCATCACTTCATTTATTTTTTAGAACTGACCAAAAAACCTCAGATTTTTTCTACAATAGCAGTTGAGCATGGAATGCTCCAAAACAGAAACTAAGGCACTTTCTGCAAGACGTCATCATCTTGCATTTGGGACAGGAAAAGGACGCAACTCAGGCGACTGTTCTGTATGATGTACTCCAGGTCCTGTCCTTCTCCCATCCCCAGGCAGGCAACTGTACTGCAAATCATTGATAGGTTCTCCTCATCAATGACTGGTGATCGCAATGCCCTCCCACCACCCGCCTACACTTACCTAAGCTGCAGAGGGTCAGGAAGCACAATGGCTGCACTTCCTGCCCCAGCTCAGCCTGGGACAGCACCCAGCCGTGCTGCAGAAGCAATAGGCGTGGCCATCGAGCCTCCTGCAGGAAGCCAGTATGGAGGGAAGTGCTCCCATCGCACTCCTCTCCCGGGAGAACCTTACTGAGCTTCCCGTGGACGTTGCCAGGATCAGGTAGGGTGCAGAAAGGGCCTAAGCTCCAACAACAGTTACACTCAAATCTACATACAGAGAAACAATCCAGCCTGACCCAGGTGATTACAGATGCCCCAAACACTTTAGTTTTGGGTTTTGTTGTTGTTGTTGTAAATAAATTAATTAAACCCTTTTCCTATTTTTTTGCAACTTTCCTAGTTCTACAACATCCTATTTATGATGGAGTGACAGAATTCAACACAAAATTATCTCTGTTACATCTATGGATTTCTGCATCAGTGGGGGACAGAATTAAATGACCCTTGGGATCTATTCCGTTTCTATGTTTCTAGGATTCACGCGGCGGCCTGTCACGGTCAAATCCCAGTTTCTATATAAAGTTCATATGGTCACCACGAGCCCACTGTAGCCTCTCAGCTTAACCCAATTCACATGACTGTTGTTAAGGTAAAAGTGGGGTGGTGAAAAATAGTGTACGTCATCTTCAGCACTAGGAGATAAGTGGAGTAAAATTAACTAAAATACACACAGTTAGGGAAAATAATGATTGTCATGAAGAAACTGAGGCATTTCCGACAGCCTTTCAGGGTTTCCCACTAAAGCTACAATCCCATACACATTTACCTGGGAGTAAGTCCCAATGAACTCATTGGGGCTTGTTGTTCTTTTGTGCCTTCAAGTCATTTCTGACTTATGATGACCCTAAGGTGAACCTATCATGAGATTTTCTAGGAGCTGAGAATGTGTGATGCACCCAAGGTCAGCCAGTGGGTTTCCAGCGAATTAAACCCTGGTTTCCAGGGTCATAGTCCAATGCTCAAACCACACCATGCTGGCTCTCTATTGGGGCTTACTTATTGGGGTTTACAATGCATAATTGCATTGTTAGCTTAAATGAAATATTGTTGTGTAGAGGCAAACTCTGTCTCAAACACACATTCTTACTCTCACACTCTCCTCCCCTCTACGCTTTTATTAAGATATGTAAATACCCACAGGCTGCAAGAGAAGCTATGACTTACTTGTTGCTTTGTCCTCAACCGTCTCTTCATTCTCAGTTGCTCAGTCAACTACTGCCTGTAATAAGCTGCACACCAAGAGCAACAAGGCATAGCCAAGGAATCTCTATACACATGGCAAGGAGAGACTCTGTTCTGTTCCTTCCCCCCTTTGATTGGTTGCTGGGGCGCTCAGGGATAAACATCCACTAGCTTTAAGGCAGAGGATCTGAAATCTAATTAACTGTATTGTTTGTGCAACTCAGTGTCATCTTTTCTTAAAGGGTTCACATTGTAAAATACAAGATTTTGGGCCTGCCATTCAGTCTATATAAGGGACAAGCTTTCTGACCTCTTATAATACATGGTAACCCTAATCCAGCAACACTAGCTTTGGTGCCACACTGATGTGAGAATACCTTGATATAAAACTGAAGGAATGCACATGTATAAAAATTAGGGCACACAAACTCTTTGCTTATTCTCATGCGTAATTTTATGAACACCAAAAGCCTTGTTTACTTCCTACTGCTGCTGATAGGTATCAATCTTCATGCAAGAATATTTACCTGCAATTTTTCCCCACATTATCAACTTGTAACAAAAGAATAAAGATAAAAGAATATAAAAAAGTAACTATGTTAGCTGACGACAGCAATAGCAAAAGTGTTGTGACACCCTGAGATAACAGTTGTTTTACTGTGGCATTAAGCTTTTCTAAGGAAAAGAGGAACAGGCTGTATACCAGCAGCAATTGAGATAATAATTAAAAATAGGATGAACTCTTTGCAGTGTGCTCTCAGAAGAAGCAAAAACTTCAAATGTTCTTGCAGGTATCTGTCTGTAAAGGATACAGAAAATACAAGTTTAAATTGAAGTAAATATACTTCTTTTCCCCACTGACAAGCACGATTTGTCTAAAAAAAATATCCATTTGAGGTCAGTGGTTTTTGCATATCGAGTTCAATGGGAGTAAGTAGTTACAATGCAATATGTGATCCTATGCATGTGGGTGTGTATATATGTCCCTTCATGTCGCCTGTTGACTTTGGTTGACTCCATGAATTTCACAATGTTTTCTTAGGCAAGCGATACTCAAAGGTGGTTTTGCCAATCCCTTCCTCTGAAATATAGCATATAGCCCCTGTTATTCATTGGTGTGTTCCCATGCAAGTAGTAACCAGGGCTGAGCCTGCTTAGTTTTCCAAGATCAGCCAGGATCTGATGCCTTTAGAGTATTTAGGCCCCCATGCATGTTTGCTCAGATGTAAGTACTATGAGCTCAATGGGCTTAGCCTCAAGCAAGTGTGACTATGACTGCAGCCGTAAGTTGTTCCTCCTATTAGTTGCCTATTTCTAGTAGTTAGAAGATAATTTAAGAAATGATTAGAACACAAATATACTGCAATCATTACCTAAGAAGCTTGGCAGGTCTTGTAGTACTAGTAATCTAATATATAAAAGTCAAAGTTTGTTTGTCTGTGTCATGCAAAGACTTCATATGATTGGCTGTCTAAGAAGATTCTATGGAATCCTGGGGTTTGCCATTTAGGGAGAGACCATTAGAATTCTCAGCCAGAGAGCTCTTGGGCCTCAGTCAGCTATGTCTGTATTGAATAGGCCAGCTGCTATGGAGATGAGGCCTAGCAGCAAGGAGGAGGGCAGTGTATTCCCTCAGGAACCCAACCTCTGTACGTTAATAACTCTAAATAGATTGGATCAGGGAATATAGGGAAAAGTTACAGGTACTGGTGAAGACAGTTTGGGGAATTAGAGACACAGGATCTCAAATCTTTCTAACAAGTATTACTTATGAGAAAATAAAATCCCAAGCAACAGTGGGTATATAGGCTAGAGTAACATAAAAGTGTTTTTTATTTCTTATGCTGCTGCATTTTCTGTGCTGGGGTACAACAGTCAAGCGGAATTACTGTCTTTTCCCCCTCTCTGTCTCACAAAAAAGAAAAAAAAATTCTTTTCCTTAATCCTACAGCACATGTCATCAGGGTAGGCAATCCACACTTGCTGCATTAAATTTAGTAGTGCTGAGTTAGTTTTCTCAAGCAGGTAATGTGGCTACGGAATTGTTGTTTTAAAAAAATCTCAACTTTCATCATTATAAGTCATCTTGAATAGAGATGGGATGAATCCAGAATTTTCCGAATTTGAATCTGAATCCCTGGAAGATTCAGCAGATCCACGAATCTCATGAATCTCGAATCTTTTGAATCCTTTTTTACAAAAGGGTTTAAAAGGCAAGGGAAACAAGGCACTTCTACTGAAAAGTGTTTTGAAGCAGAATTTGACATCTTTGTTTAATGAAAAACAAATTAAATAATAGTTTTCACTTTCAGGCAAACATACTCATATACTTCTTATTAAGAATTACATGTAATTTGGAAGTAGCTCCAGATGTTGGAGTTGACTCCTGGGTTGACTATTACAAAACAAAACAAAACAAAAGGGCAAGGATAATCTTGGGAAAGACACACTCTCTCAGCCTTAGCAAAAGCCTAGGCAAAGGCAGACCTGCCTCTGAAGAAATCTGGCCAGGAAAATTGTCATAGTTTTGCCTTAGGATCTCACCAGATTGAAAACGAAATGAAGACCTTTTCTACAAAAGCAGGAAAATGTGGATTATTAATTCCACATTTTCCTCCCTGTGTAAACAGGGCCACATACCACAGTACAATTCAGATCAAAACTGGATTTTTCTTTGCATAGCTCCTTATGGCATCCTGGGATTTGTAGTTTGATGATGCACTAGCACACTTTGGCAGAGAAGGCTGTGACACCTTGTCCAAGTACAAACCCCAGAATTGTGTATGAAAGAGCTTTGCAAGGGAGCTGTGCAAAGGAATCTTCTTCAGCTGTCCTTGAAATCTCAAGAACACTGTACTATCCTGTCAAGTCTCAAGTCCTACAACAAGGAAGGCACTTTAAAGAAACAAAAACACCAGCCTCTAACCCAGCCTCAATTCTCTACCCTGATGTCCAGTCTCAAGTCCTAAAACAATGAAGGCACTTAACAAAAACAAACAAACACCAGCCTCTAGTCCAGTCTCAATCCCTATCCTCCAGTCTCAAGTCAAAAGAATAGAGAAGAAGAGAATAATTACCTTGCAGAGAGAGGCAGCCACAGGGGCAGACAGCAGGAGTGAGCCTAATCCGGGGCTCTCATGCCAGCTCAGGCCTCCTGGTGTGCAAGAAAGCAGCTCTTGTCGCCCCTGCGTGCCCGCGCGGGCCTGATCCGGGACGCTCATGCCAGCTCAGGCCTCAGAGCATGCAGGGATTTGAAAGATTTGATTTGCCTGTTTTGGCCCAGGGATCTGGATCCGCAAATCTCGAATCCTTCCCAAGGATTCAAGGATTTGTGGATGTGGTTGGTCCATTCCTAATCTTGAATGAACCAAAACACACATTCCCTATTTGTTAAAATTACTGTTTAATTTCTGATCCACAAGCACTTTGTTTGAAATATAACATTCACTATGTCACACATGGCCTGTCTAGCTCAAAGTTTAATGTCCATTCCACGTCAGGGACTAAATAAAAATTTTGTGGCAGCTGAAAGTCATACATAGTCTTATTCCCAATAGAAAAGATGGGAGGAAAACAGATTCTGTAAATTTTCCTATGTTGCTGCTGTGAGTGAGCTCAGTGGTCCTTAGACTGCAGGATAGCCCCTCTCTTGAAGGAAGATGAGCAGAGTATCAGAGAATATTGTGAGTTTGTGTTTCAGGGAAGCATCTTAAACCAGCAAGACTTATTTTTTTTAAAAAATGAGTTAACCAGGAGATGATTCACAATAGATTGTACAGGGTCAGTACTCTTTATTTGCATTGAAAACATGCATTTTGGAAAGAGGGCCTTTTAGAAACAGCTGCTAATTTGTTTTTGTTTTTTTTAAATATTTTCTTTCTTTAAAAAGGTAGTACGGAGGTAACCTGGTATCTTCCTATTTTAATGCAAGAGTGAGATAACTCTTCTAGTCAAAGCATCTAGCTGTATGCAAGTAACTCTGTGTATCTACCCATAAACCAGATTATTGATGGCAGTGAGAGACGCTACAGAAGACAGAGTGGAAGGAAGCCTGAGCTCAGAAAGTCTGAGAATATTAGGTTAGTTATTTCTACTTTTTATCACAAACAATCTATGCTTAAAAAAAGATACATTACGTAGCCTTTAAGGTAACAAGCTTGTATCCACTGGCATGACATGATGCTGCCTCAGGAAAAAAAGTAACCATTATTGCAGATTCAGTAATGAATAAAGTTTCCATCAATAAAGAAGGAAGATAACATTTGTAGTAAATGTTCCTTAACATTTCAGTTAGGTCATTCCTTATTCCGATGCAGTCTGATCCTACACATGCTTTCTGAGAAACAAAATTTCAGTGAAACCTGCTTCCTATTTAGCAGCTTCCTTATTTAGGTATTTATTTAATTTATATCCCACCTTTCTCCCAGTGTAGGCCAAAGGTGGCATACAACACCTTAAAAATATATTTTTAAAAGAAATAAAAATTCTTAGGACAAAAGTTAAAACACAATTGAACTTCGATATAAAAACAAATTCTAAAAACTCAAGTTAAAATACAGCATAAAATAAAAACACTACAGCCTCTCATGATTAAAAACTCGATGTGCCACCATCAATTGCCTTCTTAAATAAAAAGGCTTTAATCTGCTGGTGGAAAGACAGCAGGAAGAAGCCAACCAGAGCTCCCAGGGAAAGGAGTTCCACAACATGAGAGCAGCCACCAAGAAGGATTTCTCTCAAGTCTTCATCAGACATGTGTGTGACGGTGGTGGGAGTGATAGAAAGCCTTCTCCCACAGATCTTAGAGCGCAGGCAGGCTCAAAAAATGTAATACATTCTTTTTCAAATAGTCTTTAGTAACTTTCCTACTTAATTCTAGGAAAAGTAATTTCAAGTAGAGTTTAAATGGACAAATTGTGGCCTACAGGCTGCATGCAGCCCCAGAGCCATTTTTGTGTCCTCCACCCCACACCCCAGGAATCAAGGGCATTTCTGCCACTTTGGAAGAGCCCTGGGCCCCCAGGGATCCAACTATTTTTTTAAAAAAAATTGCATTTAAAAAAAAATAAAAATAATGCCCCAAAATACCGTCCAAGAAAAGTTTGAGGCTTTTCACCACATTTTGGGCACACTCCAGAACAATTCAGGGCCAAGAAAGGCCTTTTTTTGAAACAGGAAGTGAACAGGAAGTGACTTCCACTTATTTCCTGTTAGTAAAAAAAAAAGGCCTCTCCTGGTCCTAGAGTGGTGAGGGAATGCCAAAAACATGGTGAGAACATCCCCTAAAAGGCATTTGGGGATAAACTTTTTTTTTTCAATAGCAGATGTGGAGGGGGTTCCAAACCACCAGTCTCCTGGGGGCTAATGTGGACCCAACCATTCCACAATTGCCCATCCCTGAAGTAGAGGATCAAACTAGCTACAAAGGTGCCAATGACTGCAGCCATAAAGTCCAATTTTATAAATAATATACATATTTACCCAGAAGTTCCCAATGAGTGCAGTTCAATTTTCTCCTAAAGAAGAATGCATAGCAGTAAAACCTTGATTAATGTTTTGTTCACTCCTGGTTCACTACAAATCTGCTTACTTTAATAACATTTCCCCCCATAATATATATTAGGAACACTTTATTTTGAAGGCTTTTGATAGAACCAAGTGTTAAAATACACTGGTTCCTCTATTAGAAATAAAAAAATAATAATTCATGATACATAAATTCTTGTAGTGTCCATTGTGGTTTATTATTAATCTCTAACACTTTGACCAATGATTGGAAATTGTGCTGGAAGAGAGTTCTACAGGCACCATGCATTGCCAAAATAAACGAGCCCAAGAGTATATCAAGCTTCAACTGCCCCTAGAATCCAAAATAATTAAACTGAATTTATTGTATTTTAGAAGTATCATGAAATGACATGACTCATTAGAAATGTCAGCAACATTCTGGAAAAGTTAAAGCAACTAGGAAAGAGAAAGAACACATTATAACCGCATAAACTCAATCAAGGAAGCTACAGCTGGCCTCAGTTTGCAAACCTTAGTGGGGCTGTCAATAACAGAGTCTCAGGAAATTCATTCACAGGATCTCTATAAGTCAAAGCTGACTAGACAGTAACTAACCACAACACAACAATTTAAGCACACTGTAGGTGTAAACAGCCCTATGGTTATATATACTGGGACACACCGAGACAGAGGGAAAAACTGTCATTTCCTTGGCATTGATATAACATGCTATGGGCGCAAACCCGTTACTAGTGCTTCAGTCAACTGCACAAGAGCATATCAGAGGCTAGAACAGAACTGTGAACTTTTTTTTTAACGCACCAGCAGTCAAGTGGCTAGTAATGTCTCTATTAGTCCAGGTTAGTCCAGCTAGGGCTCTTTGCTGTTATTCACTTGTATATACCATGAACAACTGTCCTGTAAGAAAGAAAATAACTAAATAATTCACAAGAGTAACCAGCCAAAGGGTGAAAAAGCTGGGCATTTTTTTTTCTCCACAAAAGTTGCCTTGCCTTCTGTTGCATGAGTTGACTGCAAAATATCAGTATCACAAATAGATAAACCTTGTAAACATCTAAGGCACCCCTTGAGGATGTGTAGCCAAAACCTACCACCCCCTCTCCAGACCACCAAGCCCCTGCCCACCCCCAGGCCCAGCCTACACCATTTTGAGGGAGAGGGAATTGCCAGTCCTCAAAAAAAACAACCACATTAGAGCTCGAATCCAGCTCCTTTCTCATATAAAACTGAGATTCACACAAATCAGCCTCTTGGAACCTGGGGGCAGGGGAAAAATATTTTGTCCCATCAGCCTGCAATCAACAGACCCAAATCGTCTGGGATTCAAATCTCACCGGGGGCTTTAACTGCAGAGTCCGTGCGCCTGTTTTTATTTTAATTTTTTTTTTTTCTTTTCCTGGCACAGCAAGCCCGCAAGCACCTATTAAAAGCACCAGTCGTCCTTCAAACTCTGAAAAACCCCAACACAGAGAGCAACAATGCTGTCCCAGGTAGCTGCCCTGCCCCGTTATCTCCTCGCCTGCCTCCTCGACGGACATGACAGCGCAGAAAGCAGCAGCAGCAGCATCTCTCGCCGCCGAGGCGAGCGGGGAGCCCGCCAATGCAGCCGCCGCCGCCGCCGCCGCGCGCTGGCCGCGGAGGAAGGGGGCAGAGTTGCCCCCCTTACGACCCGCCGGCGCCCTTGGTACCTTCTCCGCGCTCCCAGCCCGGGACTCTGCGCCGCTGGCGCTTCTGCTCCTGCTCCTTGCCGATCCCTCCGGCGGTGTCCGACCGCTCCAAACTGCCGTCAGAAACGACGCCGGAGCCTCTGCCTTCGGACCAAGTCTCAGCGCCTCGGAGCTGAGAGGAAGCCTCCGGCAGGCTCCCTGGTTACCGAGGGCAACAATCCTAGCGCGGCGACAACAGCCGTGTATATACACGCATCCTCACAGAGAGAGAGAGAGAGGCAGGCGGCCGCACTGCTGCACCCAGCAGCAGCCGGGGTCTCAGGGAGCTCCGCCTTTCTTTCTCCACCCTCTTTTCCCCTCACTCGGTCTGCAAAGGGAGCCGCGCGCGGCGGGCGCTTTATTTTTGTGCGTGTGTGTGCGGGAGAGAGGGAAGGAGGCAGGGAGAAAGCAGGTTGCTGCGCGTCGAGGGGGATGACGGAGGGAGAGGGGATTAACCCGTCTGCTGGGTGGTTCGCCGCCCCCCTGCGGGCGCGCAGTGGCCTCACGACAGTCTGCCCTTCTCTACCGCTGAGGAAGGTGCTGCGCTTAGGTTGCTAGGGAGGCCGGCTCCTTCGGACCGGTCAAGACGGGGTTTAGCTTCCCCGCCGCCGCGCCGCGCACAACCGGCCTCCGGCTCCCCCGCCCCCGCGCCTCAGCCACCCGGAGAGCGAGCGCCCGCCCGCGCCTTGGCTAGGCAGCCTTTCCCACAGGGTGTTTCCCAAGCAGCGACAAACGCTGCCCTGCCGTTCCTGGTCACTTGTGTGTGGACGCCAGCGGGGGACTCTCCCTCAAGGAGAGGAGAAAACACGCGTTCTGGTATATTCTGCCCTTCTCTTCCCCCTTCTTCATGTCAAAACTATCCCATAGGAGCAGACCCCCAGTCACTTTTCTCTCTGCGTGCGTTCCCTCCGCCAAGCTTGTGTAACGTTACTACGAAAGTAGAATGGCGCGCGTGGGGGGGGGACGGGAGGAAACGCGCACTCTCCTACCTAGGAGGTCCTCCATTTTTTTCCAGGGCAGTCTCTCCCTCGCGTGATGTCACGGTTAGACGCAAGGGAGTCAAAGGCAGCGTTTCCAAACGTGAACCAACTGCGCTTTTTCTCAGCTAAAAGTGGAGAAGGGCCAGGGTCCTCGCCTAGTGTTTTCTTTTTTTCCCCTACGGCTGTAACCGAAGTGTGGGACACGCTGCTCACTACAGTTGAGAAAAGTGTAGAAAGAAACGTTTTAGCATCCTTAGCTATCTGACAGCCTCATGGTATGTTCTGCCACTGAGCTCCGTGGACTGTAATGCCTTTACTGCTACTGAGGCATTGCTCCTCTCCAGTCAAGTGGAAGGAAGTCTGTCACCATAATTCCCTGAGGCACTTAATAGGGCATTATAGCTTCCATTACAACCAGTGTCTGTCTGCATGGCACAGGCTAAAGGGGAAAAGTCATTACTGGTACCAGCCGTCACTATCCCATGTAGAATCACTGAGGCACTCTTTCATCTGCAGCCATGTAGTACTGAAAACAAATACGAAAAAGAAAAAAATCAATTTTTTTTTGAAAAAAGATTAGGATAATGATGAATAAGACTAAGCAGGCATGGAGACAGGCTCACCTTACAGGACGTGTATGATGAAGGTACAAACAGCTATTTTTTTAAAAAAAAGGAATCACAGATTTTCACCTGAGCACAAAAATGGAATGAGAAATTTGAAAAGGGAAATTGGACTCTTGAAAAGAGATGGGGAAATGGATTGTGGGATGTGTAAAAGTGAAGGAGGAAGATCCTGTTGAAGAGCTGTTAGCTGGGGAAATGAGGGACTGAATCTGTGCTTTCACTTTGTTTCCTGAACAGCTGATCTGTTGAATTACAACTCTTTTAAAATAAACTCATGTGTGCAGGAGTGGTCGGTGCAGTAAGAAAATTCGGTTTTACCAGCCTGGTTATCAGGCACACACATGCACATGCAAAATGAAATTATTGCCCCAAATAAGAATTTTGCCCCCTGAGAAATTTTCCTTCAATCCCCAGATTTCTAGGATTGCACAAAGTGAGACACTGATAATCATAAATTCTTAGAACTCTTACATTTCCTGTGTCTCATTCCTTTGCCTGCCTTTTTTCTTGAGATGTTGAAACTATATTTCTAAATAAAGTAAAGTTTTAAATTACAGCAGTGCTAGAAATGTGTTATAAACAAAGTTCTACTCAGAGGACAGATCCTACCAGATAGAAGGGAAGGTGACATTTTCTAATACGCCCCCCATTAATTGCACCTTCTGAATATCTGCTCCAAAGGAGTAGGGAATCTGGATTCAAACCATCATAATATTGTAATGAATTATCTTTCTTAACTTATTTCATACTTCAATATAAGAAAAGTGCACCTGCTGATACAAAATTGATTAAACCTATTGAAAATTTTGGTACGTCCAATGGGCTTTATCTCATTTTTGTGTCCATTACCGGATCACCTTTCTACTACCAAGATAGTCTTCTTAAAAGGAATCACTTGTATACACCCTGAATACCAGCCTGTTACGAATGGCTCATGTACGTATTGATTGTACGTGAGCATCTCTGTTTTTTTACTTTATAGTTGGTTCACTCATCCAAAGGATATTGGTTATGATTTTTTTTTAATTCAGTTTGTTCACTCTTTGGGCTTACCTTGTCACTTGTGTACTCTGCCAGTTTTATAGGTGCCTTTTCAGCCCATCACAGTCTCCTTTAGCAATCAGCTGAGCACTGCAGTAAGGAAGCTGCAATAGAGAGGTAAGTGGCAGGAAGAAATTTATGCAAGAGCTAAAAGTAAAAGATTAGCATCTTTCTCCTTGTCTTCTGTCTATGTCTTTGAGCCAAGAAAAAAGTGAGGGTTTTTGTTTGTTTGTTCATGAACACTTGTGTTACTATTTTTCCTTCCTTGTTACTTAGTCTGTTTTGATATTTCTGACATGTAGGTTATATTTACTTATTTACTTATAATTGTATCCTCCTGAGTGTTAGACTAGGACTCTGAGAGATCAGGATCTGAATCCCAGCTCAGCTGTGAAAAACTCCTGGGTGACCTCAGACAAGTAACATTCTCTTAGCAATAGAAGAAGGTAATGGCAAACCTCCTTTAAAAAACAAAGAAACTATGATAAGTTGGGGTTGATTTGAAGGCCCATAACAGTAAATACTGTTGTTAAGGGAGGGGACCCTTCAAACTGGAAGTGATCAGGGGTCTAATTCCAGTTTCATTTGGTGGTGGTGGTGGTGGTCTGTGCCCTGGGTTTTGTCTGTTTGCAAAATGACTGCAGTAGATTGGAAAAGTTACATATTTTGCCAGTCTGATGAGGAGGAGCCAGTGTGGTCTAGTGGTTTGAGCACTAGACTTTGGTCCTTTTCACATGGCATTTGCAATGCGAAAGGGCCCCTCCAGCGCCGCACAATTGTGAGGAGCGATCTGCACGACACACTCACAATTGATGCTCCAGGGTAGGGCAGGCACTGTTTGTGCACTTTTTCATTTTTGGCTTTCAGCCGAAAATGGTGTGCAATCATGCATTGCTCCAGGGCTCCGTGCACACATGCCGTGTGTGTGGAGCCTCCAGAGCCACAGCAGTTGCACTTCCTGCCCTAGTGCAGCCTGCGAAATTCCCAGGCTGTGCTGCGGAAGGAAGAGGCAGGGCTCTGGCACTGCCTGCTCAGGAGCAGGCAGCTCATGTGGAGCTGAAGCAGCGGGGATGGGAGGCTGCTTGCGCGATCCTCGCACCCCAGTGCCAAAAAAGGTAAGGTGCAGAAAGAGCCTATGACTCTGGAGACAAGGGTTTGAATTCCCACTCAGCCATGGAAACCTACTGGATGACCTTGGGCAAGTCACACTTTCTCAGTCTCAGAGGAAGGCAAATGCAAACCCTCTTTGAACAAATCTTGCCAAGAAAACCCATGATAAGATTGCCTTAGGGTTGCCAGTCAGAAACATGGGTACCACATGCAACCCATGGGTCTCATTTTGCCCACTCTTGCTTTAGATCAGTGTTTCTCAAACTTTGGTCCCTCACCTCAGATATTTTGGACTTCTAGAAGTCCCAACAAGGATAGGCAATAGTCATTAATTCTGGGAGCTGAAGTTCTCAGCAGTTGCCAGAACAATGTTTGAGAAGCACTGCTTAGCCCATCATGAATTAAAATAACATTAGTGCAGATATGGACAAATGGGTCCCAAGGACCACGTGTGGGCCTCCACTCTTTTTTAGCTGGGCACTTCTAGTGCTTTCTAGATTTTTTTTTTAAAAAATTCCATGTTTTGTGATTGAAATATGGCAGACAACTACTAAACACACTGTAGTCAGTGGTAGAATATACAGTAGTCAAAGATACTGTTTCATAGTAAGTATAATATCAAGTCATATTGATTAAATAATATAATATTTAATGGATTTTAAATAATTAGGGTGATTTTAATTTTTTATACTAAGATATTATAATAGTTATGATGGAGTTTGGGTTTTTTTAATCTTAAGAAATAATACATCTAATGTTTAAATGAAACAAAAATAAATAAAGTGTGAGTTATGGGATGATTTGTTTGGGCACACTTTAATCTGTTAACACTATGAAATATAGTAAAAACTTTAAAAGTTAAACGTGATCATTTCCGTTATTGTTTGCTCTGCTCCAGCAACATCCAACAAAGCAAAAGTTTTAAAAAGTTTTTTCTTTGTTTTATTGGTTTAGAAAGTGAGATAATCAAGCACTTGGCCAGCCCAAAAAAATCCAGTCCAGCAGTTGCCTGCGCATGCATCAGCAGAGCAGGTGGTGCCTTCCTTTCGCTTCATTTAGAACAAGATCCCAGTGTATTTACAATGCTTGAAAACAAGAGTATGTTGCCAGTACCTGTTCTTCTCCTGTGTTGCACATGTGTTGGTTGCTCTAAGGAAGTTGGCAAAAGGAAGTGGTTGGTTTCATACTTGCCTGTGTTTCCTTTTTAAGACACAACACTCGTTGATCATATTAGGGAAATACCTTACACATTTTCTTAAGACTTTTTAGAAAAAAAGAAAAGAAGTGTTGGCCTTATTTCCCTGCCAGAATGGTTGAGGAGTCCATAGTTTTGTGAATCAGGAAAGCATTTCATCTCCTCATTTGCCTGACGGAGGTATCCAAGAGTTGTTTATCTTCCAGATAGAAGTTGCTAAACATCAAGCATACTTTGAGATGAATCTCTGAATCCTCAAAGTCTGTTGTCATCCTAATTCTAAGGGCTAAATTCTCTTTTTGTCCTCATTAGAGTAGAGTCACTAAATTCATTAGATTTTCTATCTGTTGACTCACCATGCAAAGAAGTGATTATATGGGTCTACTGTAGCTGGGACTAATCAAGAGGTTGCCAAACCAGGTGTGTTTTGTCTAATTCAATTATTCACTACCGTTAATCAGAGGCATTCCTGTCTTAAAAGATACTAGAGCCAGAACTAAAAGTCATTAGTGAGATTATACTCATAATTATTAAAAAGCAATTGTATTTACACATTTTAGATTTTCACATTTATTTAAGAGTCAAGTTTACATAGGCAACTGATATCATCTTTTTTTTATCTTCTGTATAGAAACCAGTGTGTTGAATCAAAACAGTGCCAAAGATTCTGTGGGACTTGTGCAGCATTACTATAGGAATCTCAGAAACAGCAATGATGTAGTAGCTTGAGTATTGGACTATGACTCTGGAGACCAGGGTTTGAATTCCCACTCAGCCATGGAAACCCACTAGACCCAGAGGAAGGCAAAAGCAAACCCCTTCTGAAAAAACTTTGCCAAGAAAACCCCAGAATAAGTTCCCCTTAGAGTCACCATAAGTCAAAAACAACTTGCAGGCACAAAACAGCAAATAGGATCTTACCAAATATGCTGCAAGAGACAATAAAAGTGTGAAAATGAACATGAACACTAGTAAAGAAGGTGAAGTTTAACTTAATGTATTTACTAAGGCAAATCTTAACATAAGATTCTTTTGTATATTAGCTCACATTCTTCAGGACTTGTTAAACTCCCAAGATCATAATAGTGCTTGTTTGACATGCAAAGAAGAATACACATTAGCGGCCAGTATTGCCTCATGTCCATCCATCTTTGTTACTGCTCACTTTACTCCTAAACCAGAGGAGTTACTTGAAAGAAATCTCTGAGACATTTAGCATGTAGATCTTTCTAAGGTCCATGTGTGCAGCACACAGGTATCAGAAGCCATAAAAGCATAATATGCTGGGAAACAATACATTTAGGGCGTGGGCAGGCTTAATAAGTATAAAGATAACTGTAGTTCAAAATAAAACATGTAAATACCACAAATTAAGCCAGGAAACCTAAAATAGTGAAATGGATTGGTCTGGATTGTTGATGGGGGTGGGGGTCTGCTTCCAACCACTTAAAAGCAGAATGTTGATGAACAGTTCCGGTTCCATGAGAGAAGTGAAATCTCAATTTGAGTGGAAATAACATATAAGGCACAAGTGGGGCTTGCCTGAACAAGGATCTTGGTTGGAATATCAAGATGCTTATATTCTCTTTCCTATCATGATAGTTCTTAACCTGAGACACGACCAGCCCAATTTCTTGTTCTGATGATTCCTCCCTATGGTAGCTAGAACTAGTTCTCTTCAGCCTGGACCTCGTGATCTGAGGCAACAACATGGACTTGACTAGGTATAATTCCTTATTCAAAGGTTTCTCTGTGTAAGAAATTTGGGTGAGAGAGTACCAGCACAGACAGCTCTGCCTGGTTCTGCTTTACTTTGTCTTTGTCTCTTTGCTACTTATCTACCCAGCCCAACATCTAACCTGGCCATTTTCTATGTCACTGTGCCCTGAGCTTAGGTTTTCCTGATTTCTATCTGATCTGTGGTTACCTCTTTTATCTCTGGCCTATTTGACCCAAATTTTCCTTCTGAGAAACAAACCTAAGCAAACATGCCATCAAACTAGGGACCAGGCATGACTGAACATGCCACTGGCTTACCGGTGTCAAGGGATACCTTTGTTTTCATACCACAGCTCTCAGCAGCTACCACAGAGCTATAGAGGAACAATCTGGCTGTGAAAGGAGGAGACACTGAGATCTTGAACAGCATGAAAAGAGTAAACCAGAGCAGTCACACTGCAAAAATAGAGAGCAGGAAATGGAAAGAAGGCAAATACATGGGCATGTCTTCATTTTTATACCAGTCTCAATGCTTCTCAACAGCTTTTCTCCACAACTCCACGAGGCATAATGCTTTAATAGAGTATGTAGCAAAAAATGAGAAATTTCCTCTGACTGCTATCACTTTTATTTTATCTGTCACTGACAGCTCTTTCCTTGTATTGCATTTTTAATAGATGGGATGTTGGTTTTTGGAGGAGGAGGAGGGGTGCCAGTTCAGTATCAGCCTTGTTGAGAGGTTTCTGAGCCAAACCCTGATAATGTCAATAAGCGTTATGCATTAAGTACCAACTGCAGTTGCTCACAGCTTGTCATTCAACCATACAGAGAGGATATGTTTTTCTCTTTGGAAATTAAAAGAGAAATCTTAACTAAAGAGACTGTTCCTTTTTAGCTAAGGGTGAAATGAGAGGAAAATGGCCATTTCATGTAGCCTACTTGCTTCTAGACAGAAGGTAGTTGTAGAGCAAGAGCACAGGATGAACCCTGACACTGCAGCACAGACCCCCTCAGAGAGTTTGTGTAAATTGCAGCAAGAAATGAACTAAGCCTTGCAAATTATAGCAAGGCAGTTCTCTATTAGCTGAGTTGGAGATTTGCACACAGCGATTTCTTTTTGCCTGGACTTGTGCTCTCCAAAGCTGGAGAATTTGTACCCTAGTTTTCCACGTGGAATGACCCAATTCCACATGAAGACTCAGGACCAGGCCTTGAGATCTGGCAATCTTATGGAGGAGAACTTTAAGCTCTGAGAGGCTTGAAATAGCAGTCTGCAAATTCTAGAAGCAAATAAATGAAAGCAAAATAATTATCCTGCTTTCAAACTCAAACAAGTTTCAGATTCCCAAGTCAGTAAGCCATGGAAGCAAGCAGTATCCAATGTCAAACAGTCCAGGTTCAAGAAAGCCATAAATCAAAGTCAGTTTTCCAGGGAGTCATGATAACTGAGTCCTTAAACTGTCCAGTGGTTGTGAATACAACAAACACACTTTTTTTTCCCACAAGCCAAGCTGTCCAGAGGAAGACTGAAGCTGTACTCTGCAAGGTAGCTGGTAGTTGCAACTTCCTTATATAAGCAGTATGTTCCAATGCTCAGGTAGTATTTAGGGAGAGCGTTCCATAGCTGTGTTTCTCCCAGGGCTTTGATTTCAGCCTCTCACTCCATCTGGTCTGTGAGGAATGGTCTAGGCCAGATGACTGAGCTTCCACCTCTCTCTGGACCTGGTGGGGGTATCTCCTCCAGCTCCCCTTCCCACCCTCAGCCTGATCTGACCTGCTGTACAAGGACTTTGCTGGCTGTCAGGCATCTGCTGTGACTCCTCCAAAAGTAAGTCTAGTTGTCTTCCAATGAAGAAAAAGTCTCAAGGCTTGGGCATGGCAATAATGCCTCTTGTAAATTCATATATTTACCATGACACTACCTTTCCATAGTGGGCATTGCATGCTCCTGTGAGCCAAGAGGCTATGCTGATGGCAACAGTGCTGCTAGTAGAGTCGTCCATTGTGGACAGGCTTTTGCTAGTAACACTAAATGTACCAAACACCAACTGGGTAGCAGCAGTAGTGGGAGGTTACACTAACAAGGATCTCTCAGAGACAATGGCAGTGGCACCAAATTAACACTTGTTAGCTTTTGTGCAGAGATAGGATCAGAAGATGAGACTCTCAAGTCAAAAGGCACTCAACAACCAACTGGAGTACAGCAGAGGACAACTATTAGTAGCACTATGACTAATGATGCAGCTGGAGTCAAGTTGAAACTTGAATAAGTCTTCAGGGAATGGCCATCAATATAATCATAATCCAAATTCACACTCCTACTACAGAGGCAGAAGAAAAAGAAGAAATTGAAACTTTCTACACTGGCGTCCAGGAAGAAATTGACCACATGCCAAAGCAGGGCTTGTTGTTAATCATATGCAATTGGAAGGCAAAAGTAGAAAACAGCTGAATCAAAAATTGGAAGAAATTTTGGTCTAGGATCAGAATTGAAGCAGGAAAGTAAGTGATTTAATTTTGTGAAGCCTGCAGAAACACATCCTTCAGGAAACCAAAGAGGTAACTGTATAAATGGACATCACCTAATGGCCAATATAGAAATCAAATAGACTACATAATTGGAAGCAGACGGTGAAGAAGCTCCATTGAATCTGTAAAAACAATACTAGGAGCAGATTTTACACAGACCATGAACTGCTAATATCAAAAATTGGAATAAATCTAAAAAAGAACAGTCAGCCAACCCTCATGCCAAGATACAACTTGAAGAACATCCCTGTAGAATTCCAAGGTGATATAAAAATAGATTTGCACTATTAAGCCTAACTGACCGGAAGTCAGAAGCACTCTGGACTAAATCCAGGGATGTTGCTGGAGGGCATTAAAAAAGAACACTATCTGCAGTCTAAAAGAAAGAGAAGGACAGACAAGAAGCAAAAATAAAAGGTGACAGAAATAGAGTCATGCTTCTGAGTGCTTCTATTCAATAAGCTGTGAGTAGGGACAAAAAGAACTACTGTCACAGTCAATGCAAAGAAATAGAAAATGACCCCCCCCAAAAAAACTGAAAAAACAAAGAGAAATTTAAATCGAGGGTGAAGATGCTGTATGGCCAGCAGAGGAACATATTACATGATCAAGTAGAAAAAAAAAAAGATGGTAGAAAGAAAAACTGTATAAAAGAGATGAAAGAATGATAGATTCATTCAAAGAAGAACCATTTAAGATGAGCCTACAGTTTTGAAAAGTGTAATAGAAGCCATACTCATGACATTTGAGAGAAATAAATCATCAGGAACAGATGGCATACCAATAGAGCTGCTTAAATTTATAGAAACAGAATTTACTCTAGTTCTAATATCAACAAATATGTAAAACAAAAGAATGGCCCACAGATTGGAAACACTCAATATACATTGTAGTTCCCAAGAAAGGGGACACCAGGGATTGCAGTAACCACAGGTTGATTGCATTAATCTCCCATGCAAGCAAAGTGACGCTCAAAATTCTGCAACAAAGACATTAACCATATATGGAGAGAGAAGTGCCAGATGTCCAAGCTGTGTTCAGAAAAAGAAGAGTCACTAGAGATTATATTATCCACATACGTTGGATAATGGAACATCTCAAAGAATTTCAAAAGAAAATCAGCCTGTTCTTTATAGATTATAGCAAAGGCTTTGATTGCATAGATCAGGAAAACTATAAATTGCTCGTAAAGAATTGGATGCGCCACAATATTTGATTGTCTGATGTGTAACCTGTATCAGGACAAGAAGCTACCATCAAGAGGGAATGCGGTGAAATAGTTTCCAATTGGCAAAGGGGTCAGGCAAATCTACATTTTATCACCCTATATGTTCCTGGCTCTGAGCCAGACAGCTTGTAGTGCATAGTACAGTAGTACTCTGGACATAAGCTGCCACTTTGCCATTCTGATTCCTCTTCTTGTACTACCTCGGTTTCTTAATCTGAGCCACACTGCTTCATCTCTTCTCTGCAGGATAAATAAATATCACCTACTTCGCCCTAACTTCTCGCTATCCAATTTTTCCTCCTGTTTTCCATCAGCTGTCCTTGTGTGATTGTGAGGAAGTCTGGATCTTGTGTGCATGTGATTGTTAATTCCCTCAATAAAACAAAACATTCTGCCCATTTCCACACTAGACTGTTATAGCGCTAATATTCCATTTTCAACACTCTATGGAATCCTGGGAATTGCAGTTTAGAGAGGGGCCTTTGAGGATGTTGAAAGTGGAATAATACCACTATCATCGTCTAGTGAGGAAATGGCTTTTGACTTGCCAGCTGGTGTCCCTGCTAACCTAGATGCTGCTAAGTTATGCCTCTCACAGGCTTCCCCTTTAAGTTAATATCCTCCACTGTTTCACAGAGGCATTACTTTGTGGGTAGTCACCCATATTTTAGGGTAACAACGCTATACTATTAGCAGAAAACAGCAAAGACTTGGAATGGTTACTGAAGAAAGTCAAGGAAGAAAGTACAAAGACAGATTTACGGTTGAAGACTGTTTGTTAAGAAAACAAAAATAATGGCCAGCTTTGAAGTAGATGGTGAGGACATTGAAATAGTTCAAGATTTTCCATACTTTGCTCAGAATGAAGAGTACAGTCAAGAAACCAGAAGAAGTCTAGGAACTGGAACAGCAGCTGTGTAGAAAACAGAGAGATCTCGAAGTGTAAAGATATATCATTGAATACTAATGTTAGGATTGTCTGTGCCATTGTATTTTCAATTTCTATGTATGATTGTAAAAGCTGGACAGCTTCAATAGCTGATAGGAAGAAAATCAACTCATTTGAAATATGGTCTAGAAAAGAGTACTATGGATACAATGGAGTGCTGAAAAGACTAACAAATGGTGACTAGAGCAAATGAAGCCTGAACTCTTCCTAGAAGCCAAGATGACTAAACTGAGATTGTTATACTTTGGACATATGAGAAGACATGACTCATTAGAAAAGACAATAGTGCTTGGCAAGGTAGAAGGCAGTAGGGAAAGAGGAAGATAGCATTACAGGTGTATAGACTGAATCAAGGAAGCCATGACCCTGATTTTCTAAGATCTGAGCAGAGCTGTTAGTGACAGGATGATTTGGATGCCTCCCATTCATATGGTTGCCATAAGTCGAAGCAACTTGATTTCAGTGAGCAGCAACACTGTTTTATAAAGTACTTTGGGAAGGAACCATGAGAGCAGCAGGGGTAGTTTCAGAGTTCAACCAGTGCAATTTATTTATCCCTTAGGATACAGAAATAGAAAACCTTTCAGATCAATGAAATCTATTTGTCGGAACATTCCAACAGTTAAGTCAGTATTACTGATATTTTCAAAACCCTGTTAGAGAAGGATCAGTGGTTCTTCTGTGAGTCCCCCTCCTTTGAATTATTTTCCTTCACATGGAAGAAAATCATTTAGGCCTGCACCAGAGCCTAAATTTTTGGCTGTGGAGGAATCATGGTTGGAGGCTGTAAGGGCTTTGGATCCTGTAGAGCAGTGATTCTCAACTTGTGGGTCCCCAGATGTTTTTGGACTTCAGCTCCCAGAAGCCTTGAGCATTGACCATAGTGGCTGGGGCTTCTGGGAGCTGAAGTCCACAAACATCTGGGGACCCACAGGTTGAGAACCACTGCTGTAGAGCCAACACTTTTCTTGTTCCACACGTCTTCCCTCCTGTCCTACCCCTCCCCCCACTTTCTAACATTGATGTGATATGGTCTAAGAGTTAGAAACCTCACTGAGTTGAAAATATATGTAAAAACTTACAGACATGAAAGGGGCAAGCTGAAAAGTAAGACATTATTAGAAGTGTTTTTCTCTCCCTCTCTATTAAACTTTTAGTCAAAAATTCTCAATAAGTAAGCTGAACACCCATTTGCTTACTTTTGAATAAGTGTGCTTTATGGCACATGTTTACTTTTAGCAGACAGTATGTAAATTCAGCGGCTGGAAATAGTAATTGTTGCATAATAAAATGGAGGGGAAAAACAACCATTGGTGAACCGTTTCTAAACCCTAGTCACATACCACCACCTGCTGGACAACAACAAAAACATACTTGTTATACAGCAATTGTATATGCTGTATGCTATAAATCTTGTGACCACTAGTCACTAGGATTTCAATTAAATTTTATTTCAAGTAAAAGATCTAACTGAAAATATAAGCCCCTTATCTAAACAAAATTGTCATGCTGTTTTCCAAACAGCAGTTTAAGGAGGTTACTGCTGAATACTCTAGGATGGCCAACTGCTGGGAGCTGATTATCAGATGTTCGATAGTTGGGAGATTTTTCTTGACTTTTTTTTTTTGAAGGTATGGAGACTGATGTATACATTTTGGAACATGCATACGCACATGTATGCATATACTCACAGGACAGAAGGGAAATCTAAGGAGCAAAGTTAGGGTTACCAGGTGGAAAACAAACACAGCTCCTGTACCTTTGATGGTTTTGTAGAAAAGGGAATTTCAGCAAGACATTGCTTGTGGTGCAACCAAGTAACAAGAAGCATCTGTTTAAATTCCGTTTTTTTTACATAACCATTAAAGGTACAGGAGTCATCTCTAGTTGTCACTCTGGCAACCCTGGCCAAAGTATTCAAGATGTTAAACACATCTTTAGCTGTCATGACACAATTTTTCAAAAAGTAATAGTGGCCATAGAAATATTCAGTTTAAATCAAGAAGACTACTGTCCGTACAGGACACAGTAGGGCAAGGCTGACACTGATGGGAATGCTAACAATATGTTTTCATTTAGTTTGGTTCTGAGTAGCTGAAAGTATTCTGTGGGTAAGAACCTCTTCTCTGTGGGGATCTGAGGTATGGTGGCAGATATACATTCTGGGAGGAGTGACTGCTGTTGCCTTGCTTCGTGTAGCAGTATATTTGTAAGTAAAGCCAATATTACAAAAAGTATCTCAAGTGTCACTTGCTCTTACGTTAAACAAGAAACCAACCTAGTAGCACCATCTCTGAAATTTCTAATTGCTTAGGAATGTAGGAAGCATGCAATAGAACACTGTTGCTGTACACAAGAGAAATAGCAATTAACATCCTGCTGTTGCTAGTGTCACAATTTTTCTTTGTCACTTTTCAGATGGTTCATTAACATTCCATCTTAAATGCTGTTGTTCTGTTGTATGTCTTCAAGTCAGTTCTGACTTAAGTTGACCCTAATGCAAACTTACCTTGGGATTTTCTTGACAAGGTTTATTTAGTGGTGGTTTTCCATTGCTTTCCTGCGAGACCAAGAGAGTGTGTCTCACTCAATGAATTTCCATGGCTGAGTGAGGATTTGAACCCTGGTTTCCCAGTACCCTAGTTCAACACTCAAACCACTACCACCACACTGGCTCTACCCATCTCAAAAGTCTCCTTCAAACAAAAGTTCAGTTGTGCTTCAGTTGTGTCAATTAATATTGACAAGCCTTCTGGGGAAGACTTTCATAGTCATGGAAGACACGTGGAAACTGGCAGAAGGCAATAGCATACATGTAGATAAACCTGATAAATATTAGGACAGATTCCCTCAATTTGGCACCTTTGCAGTCTGATCAGCTTTAGCCAGAGTGGACATACTCTTTCATGCTTTTTTATACCCCCAATTTGATGTTGCCCATGTCTCTTTAAGTGTGAGACTTTGGAGGCATCTACAGTGGCTCCTTCAACCCTTTGTAGTGGTCAAACATCTTATGTTACACAGCATTAGAAAAATGGCCACCACTCCCCTGTGCACAAATGGAATGAAGTCCTGGTAGCATTCTCAGTCTTTGAACATTCTTTGTATCACAAACATCACTGTATGGGCACATATTTAACATCTGACCAGCTTTTGTCCAGGTTGACTATGAACTTTGTCATTTGTCTTGACCTCTGTTACTATTATGTTTGTGTCATCCATCATCCATCTTGAATATGAGATGATTCTCAAGTGTAATATTAATGTTCTTCTTTATTGGTAACCACTTCACTTCAACCCCCTGTCCCTTCTCATCTTCTTGTTTGTCATATACATGTTATGGGTGTTACAAGGATATGGAAATTTGCTGGTTTTTATAAGGTTTAATGGGCTGAATGGGTAACATTTTTCCTTACCAAAACTGACAACACCCCACCCCTGCTCCCAAAACTACACAGCTCTGATATAAGTACCTTAATGAGCAAAAATAGATAATAATTCATGTTCCATCTTCTTAGAGAATATAGATTTTGATGGATGGTGATGCATCAGGTGGTCAGATTAAGAGGAAATCTTTTGAAAATGAACACAGTGAGAGATGAAGACATTTTTATGCCTTTCATGTGGGAAGTTTGCCTTATTTTACATTTGATGAAATGAGCTCCTGTGTACAAAACTTAGGCCAAATGAAACTTGTTTAGTTAATTTGTATATAAGCAAAATAAACAACAAAGAGTTATGCAGCACTTTAGGGTTAAATTCTAAGTTAATCCCCTTTAGAATAGACATATGAAAATAGAATGGTACTTGTTTGTCAGCCCTTATATAAATCCCATTGATTTCACTGGGTCTGCTGTAGTTGCAACTAACGTTGGATTTAAACCTTAAAGACTTTCAAGTTTCTTTTGGCCTAAGTTTTGTACTTACTTTGTGATGCATGAAATGTTTGAAATGTAATATATACCTATTGGAATACAATTCATTTAAATCTGCCCTATTTTTTGGAGAGTTTGGAGATTTGTTCATTTTGTCAGAGAGCTCCCAAAATATTCAGTACAGAGAGAGGTTTCTTTTCATGCCCAGACAAGAATGCAAGGTAAGGAAATGAGAGAAAAAAACTGGACAGAGTTTGACTCTTGGGAAGAATATTAAAGTAAATCCTCCATGGACATCTATCAGGTAGGCCTCAATCAGCAAGATATGTTTTGTTCTGTTTTCTTTTTTAAAACATTGGACTCTGTTCTTCATTGCACATGTTTCTTTAGACTGTTGTTGTTGTGTGCCTTCAAGTCATTTTCGACTTATGGTGAGGTTTTTTGAGGCTGAGACTGTGTGATGCACCTGAGATCACCCAGTGGGTTTCCATGATTGAGCAGGAAATCTAACCCTGGTCTCCAGGGTCATAGTAGTCCAATGCTCAAACCACTACACCTGGCTTGCTCTTGTTTCTTTAACTTGATCCAGGGAAATTTGAAATAACTTGAAGATATAATGAGAAATATCCACAACAGTAAATGAACATAAAATTATGTATTATTATTATTATCACTAATAATCAACAAATTCAGTTACTTTGAGCATCTTTGTGCATAATATATTAACATTTTGGTTAGCTTGTCTTGATAGAGTCTTACAAAGCTTCATGTCTAAACCCAGTCAGAAAATTCCCCCAGGTTGAAAAAAACTGTAAATATTTTCCATGCAAGTGGTGTTGCTGCTGGGGAAGTACAGTGAGTTCTCAGTCCAGGTTACAAAGAGGCACTTTATACATTATCTGTGAGGCTGTGAGCCATGTGATATCTAAGCTCTCCCTTTGCTCTGGCTGCTATAACAATAGGCATTCCACTACTTTTAAATAAATGATGTGTGCCCTAGTCATGTGTTGAGATCTGAGTCCGTAAGGGAACTCTGAAAGCCAGAAAGCTGTCATTGATTTGTTTATCTGGAGTTCGTTTCACTTTTCCCCAGTCCTTTTAATGTTGATAGAAAGCCCCTTTGTGCATAAATCAGTATTCCGCTAAATATATGTATGCTTTTTATCTTGAAAACATTAATGTGTCAAGGTAGTAATGCTTTGCCTTTCTTTTGTCAAACATCAGAGTCAAAAAAGGCATTGTGAGCTCTTGAAATCTGCTAATGATATTCGGTTGAATTAAAAAAACACACAGCAGAGGCTGTTGTAGTGGCTTCTTGGAGAATATTTTGCCAATCCACAACCTGAGAGAAGGTGAGTTTGACCACAGTGATTTATGAGGACATAGCAAAGGCTTGGCAACTTCCAAGGCTCAAGTGTTGTGGGAAGGACTACAAATTGGTAACACACACTACACGTACAGTCTCATGAGTTATGAAAGTTTTGCTTCATTTCACAAATTGCTGTTCCATATTCCACATTTCTGAAAAAAATCAAGCCTGCCTTTATGACTTTTTTTTCAATAATAAAAACCATCCTAAGAGTCCTACGTGTCTACTGTTTTGCAACATTTTAGTCATTAATAACGTCATGATCATGATCATCATCTGTAAAGATGAATGTGAATGCCATTATTATTATTATTATTATCCATGAGGATTAAAAATATTGGGTCAATTCACTTTAAAACTTTATTTTTTCAAGTTTTTAGCTATAAAATGAATTAGTTCCACAAGTCAATATGTCTTGCAGATTCAGACTTAGTCGACAATCTGTCTATGTGGTTCCCCCATTTTAAAACTCTGGCAATTTTTTATGAGTATTAGGTTGCTGAAACGTCTTTAAGCTTCTGACACAGTCACTGGCAGTGTGCTAAAATCCATAGAGCTGTCTGCACATCACTGGAAATTAGTTGCAATCAGTTTTGTAAATCTCATTTAGTAATATTCCTTTCCAAAAGTAAAACTGAAGGTTTTTTTTTTCTTTTTTGATAGAACATTTTTCAAGGAAAATTCTCAGAAAGTTTTGTAGAATAACTGTCAAGCTGATGCTTAGAACCTTCTTCCAGTTCTCTACATTTAGTGCCATATTTTGTTAATGACTGAACTGAATGTAAAATAAGATGACCTTGTCTAAAGTTGCTTTGAAGCCATGATCATAAGTGAATTAGACAATTTTGGCAAACCCTTTCAGAAGAGGCATTGGTACATGTTCCCAATGTTTTATGGTGCTTATTAAAACTTTTGAGACAAATTGATAAGAAGAAAAGGGGACTCTTGCTGTATGTGAATTCAAGATATGGCGCACAGGAAATATTTCAAGGTAATAATGGATGATTTTTGGGGATTGAAGTGAACATGAAACAAGACAAAATATTAATAGTGGGGATCTATGCACCAAATGGAGCCAAAGGTGAATTTTTCCCCACAATACATAAAGAAGTACAGAAATACTTATAGGAAACAGGAAACTCGAATATTATCATTGTTGGTGACTTTAATGGGGTTATTAACCCAATGGTGGACAGAACAACACAAAAATTAATACCGCGAAACAATGGAAAACTACCCAAGAGTTTTTTTAATATGATTGATGACCTAAATTTGTTTGATACTTGGAGATATAAAAATGAACAATTAGATGGTCATACATTCTATTCCGACTGGCATAAATCTATGTCAAGAACTGATATGATGCTGACATCTAAAGAACTACTAACGAAGATTATTAAAATAAACATTCTTCCTAACTTGTATTCAGGCCATAATCCATTACAATGTGTGATTAATATAAATGACAGAGAAAGAACTTGGAGATTGAATGAAGAGATATTGCATAAAGAGAAATATATTCTTCAAGCAAGAAAGGAGATAAATTATTTTAAGGAAAATTTGACACTGGATATATTTATGAAAATGATCTGGGATGCAAGCAAAGCCATGATGCGAGGAAATTTTATCAGAAGTTCTGCCGAAATAAGGAAAGAAAAGCAGCAAGCTGAGCAGTTAATTCTAGAAAAAATGAAGGAGACTGAAAAACAGATGAGGAAAAATCCATCGGATAACAAGATTAGATTACAGATGAAGGTTTATCAAGCTGAATTTCACCAACTAAATCTGAATGAAATTGAGCAACAGATACGAAGAACGAAGTATAATTTCTTTGAGCAAGCTAATAAACCTTCTAAGCTGCTGGCTAACACACTGCGTAAAAGAAGGACTAGAAATATCATATTGGAGCTAAAAGTCAGGGAAGAAAGAATCACAAAACAGGAAGAGATAAAACAAGCCTTCCATAAATATTATACAAAGCTGTTGGGTAAGAGTTTGTCATTGAAAAAGGAACACGAAATAAATGAATATCTGGAAAAAATGAATAAAATCAGATTTACAGAAGATCATAGAGCAGCTTTAAACAAGTCTATTTCCATGATGGAGATATCTGAAGCTATCAAGAATTTAAAAAATGATAAAGCTCCTGGTCCTGACGGCTTTACAGAGAGATATTACAAAACTTTTGAGCATGAACTATCTATGCCTTTACAAAATACAATAAATGAGATAATAAATGTGGGCATACCGGACACCTGGAAAAAAGCTAATGTGGTGTTGATTCCAAAAGAAGGCAGAGATTTAACTGATGTAAAGAATTACAGACCAATTTCACTTTTAAATACAGATTATAAAATTTTCGCTACAATTTTAGCAGTGAGACTCAAAAGGGCTCTTCAAGATATTATACGTCAAGATCAAAATGGCTTTCTCCTGAAGAGATCTTTGAAAGACAGTATTAGAACGGTGCTTAATATAATTGAATATTATGAAAAACATAATGAATGTAAACTAGCAATGATATTTGTGGATGTGGAGAAAGCCTTTGACATGATCAACTGGACTTTTTTGAAGAAGGTTATAAAACAAACAGAAGCTGGAAGTAAATTTACTGCATGGATTGAAGCGATTTATAATCAACAACAAGCCCAATTGGTGATTAACGGAGAAAAAACAAAAAGGATTGAGCTACATAGGGGGACAAGACAGGGATGCGTGCTGTCTCCTCTACTATTTATTATGACGATGGAAATACTTAATAATATAATAAGAGAAGACAGGGTTATCAGAGGAGTCCAGATCAAAAAATATCAATACAAACTTAAAGCTTGCACTGATGATCTGGTTTTGTTTTTGGATGACCCGTTAAGCAACATAAAATATTTGACTGATACAATACATAAATATGGCGAATTCTCTGGCTTTAAAATCAACAAGGAAAAAACAGTTCTGATAATAAAGAATATGAGTGATAAAGAAGAAAAGGAAATAATACATATAACAGGGTTTAACAAAGGACAGAAGGCAAAGTATCTAGGTATCTGGATAGCAAAAAGAAATAATGAACTATTTCAAAATAACTATGAAAAAAATGGAAAGAAATAACAAAAGATATGGAAAACTGGACTCATATGCGGTTGTCCTTAATAGCAGCTATAAAAATGAATGTACTCCCAAAAATGAATTTTCTTCTCCAAAATCTCCCTATTATCACAAACAATAAGCCTTTTATACAATGGAAGAGAGAATTATCCAAATTTATATGGCAAGGTAATAAGCCCAGGATAAAATGGAAAGTTATGACAGATCCTACATCAAGAGGAGGATTGGGACTACTGGACTTACATATATATTACAAGGCAGTGACAATGACTTGGATAAAAGATTGGATTAACTTACAGGACATAAGAATGCTAGCACTTGAGGAAGTGGACTTAAGAATGGGATGGCATGCCTATATGTTTTATGATAAAGCAGGGATCAACAAAGAATTTTTGCATCATTACATAAGAAAATTATTACTGAAGATATGGAATGAATACAAGGCTAAAAACGTTAGGCGTGTCCCCTCAAGAGGCTTTTTTCGGGAGAAGGATCGAAACAGATAAATGGCTTCGATACGAGGATATAATAGAAAAATCAGCTTCAAATACAATCAAGGTCAAAACAAGACAGAAGTTGGAAGAAGAAGGAATACAGTTGATATATTAAATGGATGTAATCAGAAATATTACAATAAAATACATAATACTTATGTATTGCAGGAACTATCATGAAATGTCATATATATGTGCTGTACAGGTAATTTTAACATGCTGAATATATAGAAGAAATTTAAATCTAGAGAGGAGAGGAAGAACAGTAGAAATTATTCAATGAAATGTACAATTATATATGTTTTTTTATATGTTGGAACTTTAATAAAATTATATAAAAAATTTTTTTGAGACAAACTGATTTTATCTAGGCTGCACATGTTTTATGATTCAAGACTATTTTAATGAGTTTTAAATTGTCTGTTTCTAAATTGAGAAACCACTTCACATATTCATTAAAACTATTGTAATTATTTATTGTCAGGTTCATTTTATTGTAAGCCACCCTAAGATCTTCATCTAAAGGGAAGGATATAAATATTTAAATACAAAAATAAACAAGATTTAGGCAATATGTACAAGGAAACAGTTTTCTATATAGGCATTATCTATAGTTTATCGTAATTTTTCTTCTCATAGATAATGAAACTAGAGACTAGGCCAAGCCTTTGGACTTCCAGATAGTAAAATACAGGGAGCTGCTACCTCTAGACCAGACATCAAGAGCAAACAGATGCTACTGGACTACAAATTCCAAGATGATTTGTCACAAATGGCCATACTGGTTGGTGCTGATGAGAACTGTAGTCCCACAACATTTGGAAGGCTATCTGTTCCTCATGCCTGTTCTACTCTGTATAGGCATATAGCTGCTGAGAAGGACACCACAGCTTGATTTTGACTGTCCTAAGGCAGCAGCCTTTGTGCTGCTGTTTTGTGAAGCCCTAGAGAAGTCTTTCATCATCCCCCTCCCCCCAAAAAAAACAACAGTTCTCGGTACAGAATGTGTTTACAGTACAGAATGTCTGCCCCATAAGCTATTCATTACCCAGAGATATATGCATTTATGCATGTATTTTGTAGTCCCAACCGTAATTTAGAATTCAGTTTAACAAAAATGGCATTATTTTATGTTTTTCTACCTTTACTATGGCCATTTCCTCATGGGGTAAGTAGAACGGCACGGCGCGACCTCTGACGGAGGTTGTCCGCATCTTGGGAGCAGACTGGGTCGGAATACTTGTCGAAGTTCTGCAGCTCAGTCTGCTCTGGAGCGACCTGAAGTGGTCGCGCAGCGTGCTTTTTAAAAACCTGTTTTTACAGGTTTTTCAAAAGCACAGAGCGCGCCACTCTGTGCCACTCCATTCCCACGCTCCGGTGCAGATTTGCAGGTGTGCACCAATGCAGGCCTGCAGATCTGCCGGGGGCGGGCTTTAGGCTGGCTCACTTCAGCGGTTGGTGGGGAGCCTCCACCAACAGGAAGCCGCCATTTTGGATGCCGGAGCAGTGCGGAGTGACGAGCTCACACTGGTCCTTGTCAGGACGGACCCAAACAGACCCACCAAAATGCCAGTGAGTAGCGGCAGGGAGCATTTCCCTCGCCGCATGTGGAAAGGGCCTATATTTTAAATGTGTTTTAAATCTTTAAACTAGTATTCTAATTGGTTTGTTTGTTTAACAGTTTTCTAACTTTTGTAGTATACATTGTTTTACCTATATTTTGTTTTAACTAAAACTGTAAATTACTTTGGGTCCCGCAGTGGGAGAAAGGTAGGGCATAAATTAAATAAATAACTAAGAAAAATAAACTACATATAAAGTATATTTTTAAAAATCTTAAACCTTACTTACTTACACACACATGGTTGAAAATAGGTCCCATTGAGCAAAGTGGTATTTGCTTTTGAATGATCTGTATCATTCATAGGATAACAAATCTTTAAAAATGAATAAATAAATACATTTGGGCTACATGTCATATTGAAGTTACCATAAATCCAATCAGTTCAGGATCCCAAGTAAACATTATTATCATCTTAAGTTATTCTATTATTCCATGGGTTGACTGTTTTGATGGTTTGTCCTGTGTCTCCTTCCTCTCCATACTGCGGTGCTTGTGTGCATACCTATTAGTCCCCACTCCAAAAAAAAAAAAAAAAAATTAAAAGGTTCTTTAAAAATATAATGTCTATAGAAAAGTTCTCTAGGATTTTTAAAAATAAAACAGTAAACAAACAAATCACAATATAATAAAAAATTGAAATGGCAAGTACAAAAGACAGTAAAAGACAAATGGGGGGTACAGCTGAACTGTGCTGCAGTCCTGAATGAGAGACCAGGGTTTTGTTTTAGAATTCAGAAGGAAGCAGGGAGAAGAATGTATGCTATGCACTGTGGCCCTTTTCACACCATACCCTATTAGTGTGTTCTTCAGTTACAATCTCAGCATTGCCATTCGTGTGACAGTAGCAGGTTGGAAATGCTCTCTTCCACAGTCTTCTGCCTTAAGTGGGTGAGTAGCAGTATTGCCCCCAGTGTTCCTTCCACACTACACTACCTTGGCCACTTCCTTTTCCTGCCTTCATCCTGCCCCACTGCCCCTGATTCGTCATGTGTGTGTGGGGCGGGGGGAGCCATACTAGTGCAGCAATGTTGTAATGGCATGACACGCCAGTACACTGTTGCACTTTTTTGCTATAATGCTTAAAAATGTATTTAAAAAATTTAAAAAGTTTTAACTCAAAGGAGAAATTTAAAAAAAAACATGGAGAGGTGAGTGATTTTGAAGTTACTGTGCCATGGGAGTAGCTGAGGAAGGGACAAGCTGGCATGTCCATACTCTACCCACTCCTAGATCCCGAAGGACAGGAAGCATTATCAAGTGCTATTACAGTATCACACTGAGCTGGCTGATGAGATTGAAGTGCCAAAGAAGGCTCTTAATGGATTTTTTCAGGAAATAGTATAAAGTGGTTTTGCAACTCTTGGGAATGGGATGGCAGCTGGATAGTGACGATGTGCAGTAGCATGACTCCTAGAACATTTCCTCATGACACTCTTATAGCGCGATGATTCCACTTTCAACCTCCTATGGAATCCTGCTGGCCCCTCCCGGAACTGCAAACCCCAGGATTCCATAGGAGGTTGAAAATGGAATCATTGCGCTATAAGAGTGTTGTGCGGAAATGGCCCTAGACTGGAAACAACATGCTGCTGTTGCAAGATAGCAACATCATGTGGAAATGGCCTGTGTTAGTACTATTAGTCAGAGCTAGAATAAGACTATATCCAAATCTAGGCTGGGAGGGAGTGACTTCCAGTTCAGATTTCCTGTAGTTAACTATTAGGACTGGATATGGGGACTGGATCTGCCTGGGCTGGATCTGAAACAGAAAGTTGGCAACAACAAAGAAGTTCAGGAAGCTGGCAAAGCCTGAAATTCCAAAGGTGGTTTCCTGCTTTATTCCGTTGCTTCATCATGCACTGCAGTGATTGAAGCTAGCCAGCCTGACTCCTTTTTGATGCCTATTGAAGGCACTAAGGCCCCCAAGCACCAAATTTCCCTGTTTGATACTACATCATCTGGCTGATTGGAGTGACCAGATTATATCTGTGAGCAGAGGCCTTTCACACTACATGGTAATTGCCCTATGATTCCAGTTTTTAATAACCATGAGGTTTGTAGTTTGGTGAGGTACTAGAGCTTTCTGGCTGAGAATTCTAAATACCTCTCTCTGAATTGCACATTTCAGGATTACATAGAATATAGCTGTGGCAATCAAAGTTGAATTATGCCACTATAATTGTGTAGTGTGAATGGGCCCCTGTATAACTTCTAATCTAGAGTATTTTCCAGTCAAAAATAAGATGACATCCTGGCAGCTTTTGCTTCTTTTCAAAGGGTGGCATCTCACTGAGTGAAGTAGCATCTCCAGTGGTCTTTTTCAAGTGGCAAGCACAACCCCCAAGCAAAAACACTCAGTAAATGGTGTGGTCAGAAGCGGTTTGAGAAGAGTGCACTTGTGTGCAACTGTAGACAGCTCTAGAAAACCAGTCCATTGTATCCTGGGTGTAGAAACTAAGATGTTTGTTCTGAATATCCACATTCCCGGATCTCTTGTTCAAGAAGTGGTGCTGGAAAACTCTAATGTCCATGTGCTGGAAGTTGATAGTGAGCAGATTCATGCAATCCAGACCTGAGAGTGGGGTCACATGGACTACTGAAACATCTGAGAAAGCTACCTTTAAAGGTAACAAATTACCATAGGAAAAAGTCCCACAAAGTAGCTAGGAACTAATATAGATACATTTAAAAAGTAACTCATTTCTTTTCCATTTCTTAAATGTAGCTACAATTGCTTTTCAGTTACTTGTAAAATCCAGATGCAATAGGAAAAGGTTCAACACTTGATTTGGTTTATGTCATAATCCTAGTCCATCATTGAGGCCACACCCCTATACAAGTAACTAAAAGTTACAACTATGCTACAAAAAGGAATGTAGTTGTCCCTTGCTATGTGACATCTGTAATGTGCCTTAGTGATACCCTTGCTGCTATGTAAATGAACTAATTATAGTTAATTATTTGTAACCAGATACTTTCTGTACTGGCTGCCAGGTATGCAAGCACTTCTAAGGCATTCTCCTTGTACAGTGAAGGTTGCTGACCAGAAAGGATGTGATTCATCTCACATTGTTCTTTGGCCAGGTCATTACTGCCTTCAGGGAGAACTATCGTAGCAGCCAGAGTGGAAGTAGCTTCTCAGGTCAAATTGGCACACATGTGAAACTCCAGTTGTAATGTTGCTGTGTGAAGTAACACTGCCCTCTGGAGACCTCTACAATGTGAGACAACTCCTTCAAGCATCATTTACTTTCATGCCGAGGGACAGGACATACTGCTACCTAGGCCAAAGATATCAAGAGACATCACTTCCATTCTGCTTTGTACTGTATTCTGCTCAGTTCAAATTGACAGAAGCATCCAGATATCTCTGTGTCACTATAGTGGTTGTCTCCATTCAGACTCAAATAAATAAAACTGAACTTCCTGATGAACTTGTAAACCAGACATTAGAGACAACTTCAAGGATGACTACCTTAAGGTCAGATCAGTGTGTCCTGGTAGATTGATGCTGTCTCTGACTCTTCTGTAAACATTGCCATTCCTGATCTCAGATTGGTGTCCATCAATTCTCTTCCATAGGGATGAGTCAATCTCAGATGAGAATATAAAGGTTCCTTCTTATCCTTCTTCTCTTTCTGAATTATATTTTTTATTGTGAACCCATATATTTTTGATATAGTCATCCTTCCACATTCCCTAGGGTTAAGGATACAGGACCCTCATGAAAGTGGAAATACCATGAATAACTCTAAGCCCACCCAAACCATATTTAACACATACAAAAACATATGATCACCATATTAAACCCACTGTGGATTCCTTTGAGGCATCATGGTTCCTTCCCAAGGCAGGAGTGGGTGGCTGGTGGGGCTTACTGTCACCTCCACTTCTGCCCCACACCATTTTTAATAGAGACAAGCCTCATTCGCAGTTTCTCAGTCTCACGAGGCTTGCTGTCCCTATTAAAAATGGCATAGAGAGGCAGCAGAAGGGACAGCAAATAATCCATGAATAATCAAATCCGTAAAAGTGAAACCCGCAAATGTGGAGGGCTGACTGTATATGCCTGGAACATAATTCTCCCCTGAATAATATGTGCTTCAAGTCGCCTGTTGACCTATGGCTACCCCATGAATTTCATAAGGTTTTCTTATGCAAGGAATACTCAGAGGTGGTTTTGCTTCTGAAATACAATCTACAGCAGCGGCTATTCATTGACAGTCTCCTATCCAAATACTAACTAGAGCTGACCCTACTTAGCTTCCAAGTTCAGATATGACAGCTGGTGCCTTTAGAATATTTAGGCTGTAATTCTCCCCTCACCACCATTTATTATGGCTCCAATTTGTAATATTGTCACTTCAGTTTCATTAGAAGCAACAGTTTGGCTGAGTGGTGCTAAACAGGGCTATTTCAGAACTCTTCCATGTTTTGTGGTTGGAAGAATGCAATCTAACAATGTAATCCTTCAGCTGCTGCACTTAACACTTAACCACTTAACAAGGAGAATTTAAAGATAAATACATAGGCTTGGCTTGGGCATGTGAAATAATAATTGAAAATGGTAATTCTCCTAACTGCTAACCTTCTGACTACAGGGAGTCACTTAGACTACAGTAACTATCACATGACTACCTTGGGAAATGTATATAGAGCAACTGTATGTACCACAGGCCCTTTCCACACCTTACTCTGATGGTGTGATGCTCTCTTCAGATCCTGACATTGTCAGTCATAGGACGGAGCAGTTTTCCACCATTCCCTCCCACATGCTTCCCTCAGTGACAAAGGAATCGAAACATTAATGCTGCTGCTTCGTCCACATTAAGGCATCAATAGCAACACCTTCTCCCTGCCCTTTCCCTGCCCCATGGCGCCTTGTTGCCTTTTTCCAGGGCCCTTTTTCTGATTGGCCAGTATTGGATGCATGCATGTGTCTGTGCCTTAGGATTGACCACAGGAGCTGGTAAGGGGACAGTCACGTGATCAGTAGTCATCAATGATTTACCCCTCTATTGTGCTGGCTGGGACCATGATGACATCTTGTGGAAGCGTTGTCGCAGTCGCACTCCTCTCACGTCCCCATGCTGGGATGGAGGCCTCCTGCAGGAAGGGCCACAGTGTAGATGAGCCCTTTTTACTGTAAAAGGAAAATATCCTCTCAGCAGAACGCATATTTCAATCCAATTTTCTGTATGAACAAGAACATGGTAAATATACATGATTATTTTTTAAAAAAAAACTGATTTTTTTCCAGATTAGAAGTAGACACATAATTAGAACTATTGTTTATGACAAAAAGAAAATCCTTAATCCCTGCTACCATTGCAAATGGGGCTAATCATACAGGCCAGGATCATTTTTTAAAAAAAGACAATGAAAGGAAATGGCTTTCAGCAGCCATTTGACTTTTAATGCACTTGGGCCTTGTGCGTGTATAAAACTAACAGGACCTCTGTCAAAATGTTGCAAATGACTAAAACAGAGTTTCCCAATAAAATGTTCTCTGCATGCATTGGTTTACTCCTAACTCCTAATTCAAACATATTTTCAGTTGGGATCCATATGGCAAGTCCAAACCAGAAGTTAAAGAGTTTAAAAATCAGAGAATCAGTGTGGTGGGGTGTGGGTGTTTAGAAAGTGTGATGGATGGAGGGTTGCACTAGGACATGGGAAATCCAAATTCAAGTTCTCACTGAACCACAAATATTATTGTTCATTTCCGTGATGGCAGGAGAGAAAGATAAGCAATATCTAGCTTTGATCCAGACAGGCTTTTAGACTAGACCCAATTTTCTCAGACCTTGTTCAGAATAGGAATGCCAGAAAAGTCATATTGTCTCCCAGCTCAATCTTCTTCCATTAAAAGAGAGGAAGGAGAAGGGGAAGAGTACTGAATTCGAGTGCTAATTGGAATGCCTATGCTACCAGTACTTGTGAGCTACCCTTCTTTTACTTACTCCTCCCTACAAGTAGTATTGCATGAAACTCTTCAATAAATAATTACAGTTAGTTGCACTGTTTATCTCCGGTTAGAATATACTAGGTTCAAATCACAAAAATCACAGCTCCTCTGCTATGCATTATAGCAGAGCTTTCCAAACTATGTGTTGTGACACATTAGTGTGTCCGCTGCAGTGTGTAGGTGTGTCGTGTGAACACGTAGAGGGGCTGCTTCTCCCATTGCTGCAGTGGGCCAGGCCTGGGTGAAGGGGCTGCTGCCACTGTCATCACCCCAGGCCGAGGAAGATCCTAGTGGGAGGGGTGGCAGGGTCCAGGCTCAGGTGGAGGGGCTGCCTCCACTTACTGAATTACTTACTGAATTGCTGTGTTACAAAATGATGCATGTCTAAAAAGTGTGTCACCAACATGAACAGTTTGGAAAGCTCTGCATTATAGAAATTTGTTGTTATTATTTCCTTTCCTGTGGAAGTGGGTAGTGGAAACAAAAGTAAATGCAGTTATATAAAGGCTTCCCTCTGTTGTCAATCAAACTGATACAGTGCCACAGACAGTTGGTATTGTATATATCTATGATCTGGTTAAAACAGGTAAGGTAGTGGGCATCCAGTCATGAATCGCTGATGTAGAAGACAGTAGCTTTCACATGTACTTTTGCACATTTAGGAATGCAGGATGAGGCCTCCACCCATAGAATCATTCTGGAGAACTTTTGAGTTGAATCCAACAACCAGCAGAACACAGAACGGATAAAGTATTGTTCTTGTTTAATTCACTGTCTAGCCAAGGAAATGACGAGAAGGAAATTATTCTCCCATCTCAGGAACCATGTGGCAATGTAAGATAAGGCAAAGAGTTGCTAATTTGAGTATAAAAGCAGGAAACATGATGTACTGATTTCCTTTCATGAGAACAGAACAATGTGAGAGAATATGTAGGAAATTTTTTCTCCAAGTCAAGTCTTTAGCACTACACCAACTGCTCTACCGTGGAGACAACATTTTTATCACTTTGACCATTTTGAATGCTATGGAGAACAACACTATTAGTTTTGATAAACCATGGCCAACTAATTTCTGGAGTAAGTACTTATTAATATGTTATTTTTTTAAAAAAAAAGTGAATGAGAGTATTTTCTATATCATATTGCTTAATTCTTTCTGTGTGATATAGTTAAGTTTTCCATTACATGTTGCCTTTCCAATGCATTCAATATTATTGACTTCTGTAATAAAAACTGCAGCCTTTTAATGGGCACATTTGCAAAATGACAAGCTAAATATTTTGACATTGCCATTTCACTTTCCCTGTGAAGTTCATTATATGTGTCCAAAATCAGGATATTAATTAGAATATATACATATTGTGGACTGAGCAAATCATATACATATTGTGGACTGAGCAAACTATTGATAAAACTATCTAGAATAAAGAGAATGTTATACAGAGATTTTGCTCATCATCAGTTCAGCCAAAAAAACAATAACAACTGGGAAATGGAACAAATGGAATATTTTTAATTACGTATTTGGTTTTCTATGATGGAACACACTTGTTCTATTTCTGGGCTGCATGCTTTCTACATGAATGTTATTCCTTCACCTGGGATATTAAACCTCTATGAGGGACTTTCATTTATATATTTATTTTTTATAACATCATGGTATGGGGAAAACCCAGGAACTCTCCCATGATGGTAGGAGTTTAATGATCTAATTGTTTCAGCTATTTCACTGCACTAATGTGAACTGAAGCATTCTGGCATCACACTTCAGTCCTGTTGTTAGAGGCAGTCAGTAGAAAACTATAAGACAGGGGATGGGGAAGGCCCCGCCAGCCCTGTTTTACCTTGAAAGGATTGCTCCAAAGCCATCGTTCTCTCAGTGGGAACCCAGATGCTATAGAGAAGCAAGGGCAGTATCACTATGCCATAGCTGTATTAAGGGATAGCTCCGGAGATGCACTTGTAAACTGTTTGCTTCTATTTGCTTCCCTGACAATGCCTACTTCAGTAGAGTGCTTTCCTCAGTACTTAAGCCCCAGTTTACATTTCATTCTACATCTGAGATACCACCTCTCACCAGATCTGAGATAGTTAACTAAACTGATTGAGAGTTTGAGAATTACTACCTTAAAGGCAGTGGTCCTGATGAGTGGGGTGGGTGGGTCCTCATACTGGGGAGGGGATGAGAGATGCGTAGCTCCTCCTCAGATTTTGAGTCACCTTCACAGAAAGGACTGGGAGATTATTTGGAAACAAGGTAGCAATATCAGCTTTGGTGTCTTCTTCAAGGCTGTTTCTATGAATACAGGCAGTGACAAGTAGCAGAAGGAGAGAGGAAGAGTAAATGCTTAATCCTTCCAATGGAGGGAGTGGAAGAGTCCTGCATTGGGTCTGGTGCTTTTTAATCTGTTCACAACCAAGCTGAAAGTGAGCAGTGAGTAGTAAGATGACTGAGTCCAGTGATGATCCAAAAATATTTTCGATGGCGAGAACACAAAGAGTTCCAAGACGATCTCTTCAGACTGGAAGTATAGACAAAAAAATGGCTAATGAGACCAAATGTAAACAAGTGTTTAGAGATACATACTAAGGCAAAAATATGTCAACTTCACCAAAACACCAATGGGATTTGAAATGGTAGTGAAGGGATCTTGGAGTTGTGGTAGATGGCTTGATGAAAATGTCAATGCAGGGTGCTGTTGCTGCTGTTTTGTATTATGTTTTCCAAAAGGCACAATGCACATTGGGTATCATTAGAAAAGGAACTAGAAATAAAACAATCACTGTCATACAGCTTTATACAAACCCAGAGTGCAAACTTATTTGGGATATTATATATAGTTTTGGCCCCCACACCTAAAAATGGATTTGGCAGAATGGGAAAAGGTGAAGAAAGTACAGTCAACATAATCAAAGAATCAAAACAAATTCCCAGTGACAGAAGACTATAATGTCTGAGGATATTTAGCTAGGAAAAAAGTGAGTGAGAGTAATATGATGTAAATATATAAAAATATGCATGGTGTGGAGAAGGGATAGAAGGCAAAGCTGTGTTAATTCTCTCATAATACTAGAATCCATAGTCACCCACTGAAGCAGAGTGATAAAAGAATTAGGGCAGATAAAAGGAAATATTTCTCTAGGTAGTGCATATTTACATCCAGGCATTCTCTACCAGAAGATATAATGATAACTACCCATTTGAATGGCTCTAAAAGAAGGACTGATAAATATGGAGGTTGAAGTCACCTGTAGCCATTAGTCAGGATGGCTATACATCCTGTGTCTCTGTATATCAGTGCTTCTGATGTCAGTTGCTAAACATGTTATGCAGTCACGTTGGGTTGGTGAGCTTCCCATAGGCAACTGACTGGCAGGGCCACATTAGGTTTTTTTCTCGGCACTCTTGTACTTGACTCCCCACCTCACCTCAATGTACCACTAGGGATGTTTTTGTAGGCCCTAAAATTTCTGTAGGTTGTAGGCACTGTGCCTAAAGAGCCCAATGGATAAGGTAGCTTTGCTGACGGGTCACTAAATCACAACTAATTGGTCACAGAAGGTTGGATCAGATAGGACTTTGCTTTGATCCAGCATGGTTTTTTTTTAAATGTTCTTTAGTTCTTAATTTCTTTTCCAAGTAAAGCATTGCTTCCTGGAGTTTGAAGGCAAAAATGAAGAGAAAAAACTACTTCCACGGAATGGGAGTTCAAAATGAATCTGGAAATACTTCCACAAGCAAAGAGATCCTCAGGAAGCTTGAAGGAACATAGAAAGAATGTGGATGGGACCAGTGCAGCATCTCCATTCTGGTGTGTTCCACATGTGTCCAGTTTGAAGGAAATGATAGAAATTATAGGGCAACACATTTGGAAAGCACCAAACTTGGGATGGCTAAACTAGTGAAATTCCTGAGAATTTAAAAATAGAATGGACAATCACATTCTTTTTGCTCTAATTTTATTGCCTTTCTTGTTCTCAGTAAGCCATGGTAGTTGGAGGTGTGGGTTGTTAAGCCTAATTTGGTATACTGTAAACCCTTCTTCTCATACAGTTTGAAAACAATGCAGAGACTAGCTGATTCTGACACTGTCACTTATCTCCCTTTCCCCTGCATGTTTTTTTAAAATCTTTTCCTTGTGAAGAAACTGTTTCTTTTGAAAGCTTGAACAGTCGAGCATTTAAAAATATAGGCTAAGCACTTAAAGAAAAATCACCAACAGAATGCAAACGCGGCTCACGGAAGAGTTCTAGGTGTGAGCAATTTTCATTGCCTCACTCTCTGCAATGCTTGAAATTGGGATGATGAAGGAAAATTCCATTTGGAGGGGCAGAATTCTTATTGGGGGGCAATTTTGCCCCTGTGTAGCTACACCCCTTATATTACTACAAAATGTGCTTGAAAACACCTGTTGATGTTTTTTCTTAAATCTTACAAGTACCTTTTAAATGCAAAGACTGTTCCATGACACACTATGGCAATACTCATTTACACTACCAATAGAACATTCCTCTCTTCTATTTCTGTTGATATAATTTGTTACGGCTAATCTATCTAATTAAATAAGTAAATAAATAAATAAATAAATAAATAAATAGGTTCCTTCCTTTTCAGTAATCAAAAAGAGGATATCATCAGTCTCATGCCTTTAAAAGATATCTATCAGCCAGTAATTCAACAGTGGAAAAAATGCCCAATTCTATATCTGGCTGCTGAAAAAGGCTGTACTTGCTGATTTTCTATTTGTTACACAGATACTAAAGAAATGAGACTATATGAGGTATAACAAATAACTTGAGAGCTTTGCAGCCTTAGCACATTGCATTCAGTTTCTAAGTGCCCACAGAAGATCAGAACAAAGTTCTCACAGCTTTGGAGCTAAGAGAATTGGAGTCAGGGCGTAGCCTAGCTACGAAGGGAAAAATAGCAATCATTGCAATCATGGAAGGGAGGTTTTGTTTTGTTTTGTTTTAATGTATTCAATTATTGAAATAAAAATGTTCAGAATGGCTTGAAGGAAAACAGCTAATCTTATTAAATATTAGAATACTCTTGAAATTCTATATGATATTAAGACAACCATCCCACACAATATCCTTCGTATGCTGATGACTCTAAAATCAGACAAGATCAGGTATGTCCAGAATGGTAGGGGAATACATCAGATAGATACTGGAGAACACCTGGCAGTCAGAGTAGATAATGCTGAGCTAGAGAGACAAATAATCTGGTGTGGGCAAAGTTTCATCCTGGGTCTATATCTATCCTCTGGCTAGTTTTGTAACACCTGAATCCCTGATCTTGATTTCTCATTTTTTGACAAAAAGTGAATTGCCTATTCTGGAAGCCACTAGGAGTGGTAATTCACCTTTAAAACAGATCACACTCCATTCACTATACTATTTAACATACAAATTACTTCTGCCCACTTCCAGATTTGTTATCTTCATTTTTTTTGGCAATCCATGCAGCCCTTGGAAAGTCTGAGGAACATAAAATTGGCTCCCAAATGTGTCTGAGTTGACCACCCCATATTTGATGGAACCCTCTGAAACAAGATTTATATCTGTCAGAATTTTTCCATTGGTAACCCAATTCTATGCATGGTTTCATGGATACATGTTCATAGTATTCAAAAGAGCTTCTTCTCAAACAGCTGTGTTTAGTACTATATCTTAGATCAGTGGTTCTCAACCTGTGGGTCCCCAGATGTTTGTGGACTTCAGTTCCCAGAAGCCCCAGCCACTATGGTCAATGCTCAGGGCTTCTGGGAGCTGAAGTCTAGAAACATCTGGGGACCCACAGGTTGAGAACCACTGTCTTAGATCATTTAGGATTTGCTTTTGATGGTTGAAGAAGTAATGAAAAGGCTGCCAGTATCAAATGGGTGATATAATGTTAAGAACTAGAATCCTGTTTCATTCTTATTCTGTGCCAATAGAATGTAACAGAATTGCCAAAAGTCATTTCTGTTGGTGCAGCAATCAGCATATTATAAATGTGATGGAAATATTTATTCACAGATGGCAGGAAAAGGAAGCAAGGGTTTATATTATGATGTCAAAAAGAATATATGCACGACTCTTCTTCTCAGCTACATTTCCTCCATGTTTCATCTTCACAGGCCACAGGCCATTCTTAAGATAGAGCAATGTGGACAGAGTCTGTTGATCACATTTCTAATGTATTTGGCAAATGTTATTGCAGGATATTTTGCTGATTGCTACTGCTGTTGAATTTCCTTGTTACTAAGGAACACCTGGAGCAACTTGGCTCACATCACGCATCTTGCTGCCAGACTTTGCAAAATCTGTCTTAATTGGTGGTTGCCCAACAACGACAGGAAACTGGAACTTCCATCTAATTTAATTCTCCATAGGAGTGGAGGTCATAAATCAAGCTCTTCTGAAAATTTGCTCTGTTTTGTCTGTGAGAGGTACCTAGTCCTTGATGATGTTACTGTGTCCTTTGTAATCTAATTATCCTTTGGAATCATCATCATCATCATCATCATCATCAGCTGTTTTATTATGGGAGTGAACAGGATTTGCCTTTCTTGACCACTTGTAATCTGAGGTCCATCAACTAATGTGAGGCACAAACTAGTGGGCCATTGTTACCCTGCTTGCTAGGGGGCTCCCTTAAGGGATTCCCAAAATCTGTCAAAATTGTGGGGAAAATCAGCTCAGAGCACTGCGTTAGCCTTACAAGAGGGAGGGTAACTGCAGGACCTTGTAACCCAGATTTTACAGAGTCAGACCAAGCCAAGAACTAGGCAGGTTGTTCAGTTTAAAGATTTTATTAAACCCTCAGTAATTAAAGCAAACAACAACAAACACCCTCACGCATTCATTCAAGAGCTAAAGAAAAAGAAAGTAAGAAAAATTGATAGGGATTTTGTTTTGGGGTGTTCAGAGGCAATACTTTACCTTGATTTAATGCCCAAGGGAGCCAATGTTGAAAAACTGGAGATTCAAAGCGATGAAACTCAAAATGGGGGAAGGGGGGGTGAGGCAAGACAAACTGACAGGGATTCAGGAGGAAAATGTGAATGAACCCCAAACAGATAAAAACATGGGGTTTTTATAGAAAAAATATACCTGGAGGGCTAGTTGTCTCCCTGGGAGAACAATAGTACAGGAGGTTAGATCAAAAAGCCTTCAATGACAAACATCTCCGGCTAAATGTTTTCTCAGTCCTTTGTGAATGATACTGCCCAAGTGAGACAAAAGGCACAGGTAGAGTGGAAATTGCCCACATTAGGCAGTTGATTGTGATTCTATTGAGCTGCCATATCAGTGCAAAAGGGCCCTTTTGTCTGTTTGATAGTCAGAATGTCTTCCAGGGATCCCTGGCTACGTGACAGATTGAGTCTGAGTCACTTTGGCTTGACCAAAGTTTTAACTTCCTGCCTGCGTGCACTTTCAGTGACCCTGTCAGACACATGGAATGATTTCTAATATTAGCCATGTGGAGATATCAATTTGATGTGATAAATTAATAAGTTGTAGACCCTGGGAGAGAGCTGTTGGCCATACTTACACCATCCACCTCCAGATTCTGCACAGAACAAGGAGAGCCTGAGCACATTCTTATCCCAGGAATTGTTTTGCAATACATATATTTATTCTTGTTCTTCCTCAAGGTTTCTTGATTTCAGCAGTCTGATGTTTTCACTTAAATATTGGGAGTTAGATATTTTTATTCATCTCCTGCAAACCACTGGATACCTACTAGCAGATTCCACTCTGGCCATTTCCGCATGTCTGGGGAGGGGAATTTAGAATTCTCAGCCAGAGATCTCTTTGGCATCAGTAAACTACAAATCCCAGAATTTCACAGGATGTTGAAAGTGGAATAGTAGCACTACAACAGTGTAGTGTAGAAATGCCTTTGCCTCCTGACTTGTCAGGCTAAACTGCATATGGCCTCCTAATGTTTACTGGAAAATTCAAGTAAGGATAAGATTATACCCCCAGCTTCTGGTGCTAGAGAAACATCTTCAGTACTAGAGAGTTACCTTTAATAAATATATCTTTCTACATACAGAAAGCCAGTTTCTGACATATCTAAATATATAAATACACTTCTTATGTAATCTGCTGTATTCCTAAGAATGCCTTTGAAATTGTTTGGCAGATTTCAAACATGCAGATGTCTTATTTTGAATCTGTGCTGAATTTTTAAAGAAAGAAATTACAACAGTGTCCTTTTCTTTCAAAGGAATTTCTGAAAAAAAGCCACTTCAGTGCCTAACACACTAACCAGCTACAGTTGTTGTTGTTGTGTTTTTTCAAGTTGTTTCCAACTCATGGCAATCCTAAGGTGAACCTATCATGGCGTTTTCTGGAGCTGAGAGTGTGTTAGGTACCCAAGGTCAACTGGTGGGTTTCTGTGGCTGAGCGGGGCATGAAGCCCTGGTTTCCAGGGTTGTATTCCAACACTCAAACCTCTGTACTGTGCTAGCTCTCAAAAATTATTTATTATTTGTCAAATTTGTATTACACTCTAGCAGCTCAGGGTGGCTGCTCATTGAAACTTCAGCTTTTGCTACTTTAAAAATTAGTGCAGAAAAGGGATTTTTGTCAGGTTCAGCTTGTCATGTCACAGTGCTGCTGGGTAAGAAAAACAATACCTTCTGAAATGTCCCCTTCTTTACAGAAGTTGAAGGTCTAAATGTGGTGTGAGCTACCAGAAGGGGAAAAATTAATCGGTGTATGTGCAAACTTACCTAATTTTGCACTGTTTGAACCAATGTATATGGACTGAAACTTGGCTATCCTTGAAATCTTCATCATGATCATTGCTTAATTTGAATATTTCCTGTAAGTGTTCCTGAGAAAGCCCTTGAAATGTATGGGCGTGAAAGACAGGATATGGGAAGACTGCATCCTGTTTTCAGTGTTGTTGTTGTTGTTGTTGTTGTTGTTGTGTGCCTTCAAGTAGTTTCTGACTTAGGGAAACCCTGTCATGGGGTTTTCTTGGCAAGATTTGTTCAGTGAGGATTTGCCTTTGCCTTCCTCAAAGAGTGAGAAAGCGTGACCTGCACAAGCTCCTCCAGTAGGTTTTTATGGCCAAGTAGGGATTCAGATCCTGGTCTTTAAAGTCATAGTCCAATGTTCAAACCACTACGCTATGCTGGCTCAATGACTGGACTGTTATTGTTTTAAAATTATGGTGTTGAAGCTGATTTATCTGTTGAGGTCGATTTCCAGCAGAGGGCAATATTGTTACAATGTTGCTATAGATGTTCCTGGAAAAGCACCCACAAAATAATCTTGAAGTAGAACTGTATTCATTTTAAAGGCGGAGGGGGGAAGATTCTTTTTGCAACACATCAACATGCCCACCTCTCTGCAAACTGATAAATGACCTTTTCATTGAGAAATTTTGCTACTGCTATCAAAATTTGTCTGTTTTCCTGAGAAGTTCTTCTGAAGTGATAAGTAATGATATTGTGATTTTTTTTTTAGATCAAATAATAATAGCATTTTCAGTTTCCGTGGTCATTGGACTCATAATTGGAGCCATAGTCTGGGCTTTGTTGACTTGCCTATCCAGCCGCAGAGCAAGTGCACATATTTCCCAGTGGAGCACCTCATCTTCTAGCCGGCTTTCCAGAGCTTCCCATGGAAGTGCTGCCACCAGGCCAGGATTTTACCGTAACAGCAGTTGTGAACGCCGGAGCAACCTCAGCTTAGCCAGCCTTACCTTCCAAAGGCAAGCTTCATTAGACCAAGCCAATTCCTTCCCCAGGAAATCAAGTTTCCGGGCTTCCACATTTCACCCTTTTCTGCAGTGTCCCCCACTTCCTGTTGAAACTGAAAGCCAGCTGATTACTCTGGTACCTACCAGTACTACCACAACGCTTACTGGGAGCACCACCAACAGCCTCTCTCGTCCTGAATTTCACTGGTCCAATAACAGCCTTCGTGTCTGCCACTCAACACAAACTCCACCTCCTGCCTATGATTCTATCATAAAGGCCTTCCCAGACTCTTGATTTTGATTCTTGATATTGTACATAAAAAGAATCTCAGTTCTATGACTTCCTGTGGGAAGATATTGCTGAAGCTGGCCATAACAAAAAGGATCTACAGTACAGAGATACCAGTCGTAGCATCACTGTGATATAGGTTAAACGAAGCAATGCTGATGTATCTTTGCTTTGAAGATCTTCTTTACACTATTGGCAACAATCTGCGCTACTACAGCGTATTTATCTTTGCTTTGTAACTATGCCTGTTAGTTATATGATGCTAACTTTTTTCACACGAAAGAAACTGAAACGTTACTGAAGACACAAACCTAAGAACAGATGTCCTTGTAGATAACTGCAGTTGCTGTAATGTTTAGGTTATTGTTCTTGTCCTTTTTCTGTAAGATTTGACTTTTCAAGTGCTGTATTCTGGGAATTTTGATTTTTTTTCTCTGTTGCTTAGTCATTAATATACAACCTAGTAATATAACAGCAAGCAACATCTACAGGAATTCTTCAATGGGTATCATAGTGTAAAATGCTTCAGTATTTGTGTTATCTTTTACAAGAGTTTTAATTTTTTTGTTTTAATGCAGGGCAGGCAAAGTGTGGCTTATAGGCTACATGGCTCCCCTGGGGTAGCACCTAGGGGCCAGTCCCATGGCAGATGTGACCTACTAGGGCCCAAGGAGGCCAATGCATCCCCCTGACTCTTAACAGTTGTCTGTCCCTGTTTTAAGGTGTATGTCCTTCAGACCACAGCCTAGGTAAGGTTGTAGCCATTTACACACTTACCTGTGTGTGTATGTGTAATGCATGCTTTCAAGTTACATTTCAACTTATGAATTTCATAGGGTGTTCTTAAGCGAGGAATACTCAGAGGTGGTTGGCACTGCCTTCTTCTTAAATACAGTCTATTTATTGGGGAGAGGATCTCCAGTCCAAGTACTACCCAGACCTGTCCTGCTAAGCTTCTAAGAACTAATAGGATCTGATATCTTCAGGAAATAAGTTCCTCTGAAATCACAAGGCCTTATTAGATTTTGCTGCAAAAAATGTCTCACAGAAACAACACCAGATTTGTCTGAGTATCTGAGGAGTAGATCAAAAAGCACCTCACCCAGGCATCCCTTACACATGAAAGAAAGAAGAAAATAGGCATAAATTGAGAATCCTGCTAGTATTCTTCCTACCTTCTCTCACTTTCTATGTAAAAATAAAAATAGAAGCAACTGGAATTCTCTTTGTCATGGAGACCAAGTAAATGTCATACTTTGCTTTTTTCTTGGAACTTCTGCTTTGAAATGTTACTTTTTTTGGATTACAAAACCAGAATTCCCCAGCCAGTATGGATGGTGGTCATGCAAGCTGGGAACTGTGGTAGTGTAACAACAGTTCCCAAGTGACTGGCCATTGATTAATGATTTGAATCTTAGCAAACTTTAAATCCAAAATGTACATAAATTTTTGAAAAGTATTTTGAAAGAATATATTGTTGGGATGAGTGTATGCTATCATCTTGTAGGAAAATGAAATACTATTATTTTTAAAGATCAAACACGTTTCATTCAATATCAGTGCATTTTAGCTTCCAGGATTATTCACCAGGACAAAAACATTAATCATTGTTTCCTTCTATTATATCAAAGTTGGGCCTTCCACATATTGTTCAGTTGTATTTCTTTGCATCTGTAGAGTCATTAACTGCTCAGTCCTGTCTTAAAGGCTATTGCTTGGCTCATTCCTCTTTTTATGAAATGCTAGGATTAGTTCATTAGTTGTTTTTAACTAGTATTTTAAGCTGGGAATAATCTCAGGGTTCATGTTGGAGGAGAAAACCAGACGTAAACCACTGGTGCCCTGTGGCTGGCTCAAAATAACTTGATATGGTCTTTTTTTTTTCCTGTTTACCATCTGATTCTTCCAGGAATATCGTAGAAATGTCAACAGAAGGACATGAGTGTTACACTGTGTGATTTGAGTAACTGTGAGCAAAGCCAATTTTGGTGTTAAAGGAATCCAGCATTATCAGATATTAATTATTGAAAAAGGAAGGTAAACTATAACATGCAAACTATAACATTTAAAAAAATTCCAAAAAGTAGAAAAGGTAGATATAATGTTCTGATAACAGAGTTGGAATTTACAGGGGAGTAGTAGGTTGGCAGGCACTTTCAAGATCGAGACAAGGAGGGTCCCTGATGTTCAAATAAATGTCTTCATATTTTCAAGCACTCTGTCTTAAATATCATGAACAGAGAATGCAGTGTAGTGCAGTGCAGGTGGAGGTAGTGTGAAGTCTTTCCCCAAACCCAGCTCTCTAGAAAATTGTCTTCAGACAGATTTATCTGCTGCTGCTGCTGCTGCTGCTCCTGGTCATAATACATTTGAATGGGCCCATCATTTAAATTTCCCATATTGTCTTGTGATGCCAAATTAGGAGTATTTTGTATAATTTAAATGACAGCCAGTTTGCAGATCCAGACACCTATAGAACAACAGAATTCTTGGCAACTCTCTAACAATGCAAGGTGCTGATGTTGAAGTGGGAGGAAATCCCCCTTCCGCCTAAGCATGTATATGCTCTACTTTTCCAGACACATGTATACATACTATGCAAACATCTGTATGCTTAGTACCATGGGACAAACTGTGTACTTCATTTGTGAAAATGGGTATGTGGGGAAAAGGACTCAATTTAAAAATAATGGTCTCTTTATAGGGGAAAACAGGGAGCATCATAGAAATCTATAAGCTTCAACCTTCAATTTTACCCGAGGTAGCCAAATCATAGCTTCTACGTAAATTTGATATTCCTTTTTCCAGCTTCATGTATGCAATTGGATGTGGCTGTTTGTACATTAAGACAACAGCCAGGAAGTCAAAATTGAGCAATTTTTTTCAAAATGCATGGATGAATTTAAGGCAGATGTCCTTTTTGTGCTGAGGAGACCCTTTCTATCAGAATATGGGGGGGGTGGAATTGGAGAATGGTTCTCAAATTCTCTAGCCAACATGGCTAAGTCTCCCTTTTTGAGAACATTGGATAACATCCATGGCCACCTGTTCTGGTGAGAAAAATGTATATCCCACCCATATGATGTAGTGATTTTAATATTGGACTAGGACTCTGGGAGACCAGGATTCAAATCTTCACTCAGCCCTAGAAACCTTCTGGGTGACCTTGGACAGATCATACTTTCTTAGGCTTAGAGAAAGGCAATGAAAACCCTCATCTGAATAAATTCTGCCCAGAAGACTCTAGGATAGGGTTTCCATAAGTTGGAGCTGACCTGAGCATAATAAATACCCATCCCATAGCTATGTCCTCTGCTCTTAACAAATGCTTATGTGCATTACTTCACTGCAAAACAGAAGAGAGATAGACTCAAACAGTAAATTGCTTTGTGTATTCTAGAGAAGAAGGAACGTCTGAACCTGAGTTTCCCTTACTTCCACATAAAGGTCACATACAAAGGCAATAGATGTATATAAGCTTCATGGAAGTTTCTGGTGTAGTGAGAGAATATACCTTTCTTGCAAGCAGAACTTTGCAAAGTTATGTTTAAAAGGTAGCAAATGATATTGTAGGGTATAAATACCTACCCTCAAAAAGCAATCATAACTTCAAAAAGCGATTTTTGCTTTTTGTAAAAATAAATTAAAATAGTTTCCTTTAGTTACTTTTTAAAAACACACCCACATGCTCTAAGTTACAAATCTATGGTATAAAATATATGTGTTTTCTTGCCTAATTTGTTATTACCTCTATCACGCAAATTGTGGCAACGTTGTCCAGCCCTTGAACTGTGATAGACTTCCAATATCCAATGATCTCTGTAAACGTAAAGGTCACTAAAATGTTAACAGTTACACAGCAAAAGAGGTGTACTAGAATCCTAGATTGGCTACTCAGTTAAGGAGACATAACTAAATAATGTCTCCTGGCCTGACACCCACACCTCAGCCCACCTTAAGATCCAACTGCAGGTCTGGATGAAGGAGATCTGTTCGGTGATTTGGACTCAAGGAAGACGATGCTTCCATCTCTTCCCTCCGCTAGTGAGTGAGGCTGTGACAAGGATGTCAGACAAAGGTACTGATTCTGATGGCTGCAACCTTGCTTACCGGTGGGAGAAACACAATCTTATCTGCCCTGCCCCCATTGCCAGCTGACTGGAGCTCCTTCACCCAATCCAAGGGCTGGGTCTTAAGATGGTCTGGAGTGACATTTATGTAGGTTAACAATAAGCCTTGTTAGATTTACTGAATACAGATCAATTAAGGATCCATAACTGGATTATGAATCTGTATGTGCAAAACTGAATACCAAGCATGATCCCTTGTTAAGTTACAATTCTAACATAACATAATTAGGCTTTAGTTATCAAAAGAGGAATGCACTATAAATTGTTTATAATGAGTTCATACAAGCTCTGTCTAGAAGTTACATGATCATGTTCTCTTTCCTTGGGTGAAGCCAGATGTGTAAACAGAAATATATATCTATAGTTTCTGTTAAAATGTTGCCATCAAGTTATATCAAGTTAGAGTCCCTGACAGTTAGCGCAATCTGATGCTTGCAAAATGTCAGACTTCAGTGTAATTGATAAAGGGCAGGAACTGCTTTAAAACCTATTTCTGCTGCTATAATGCACCCAGATGAATGGAATAGCTCAGGAGAGAATGGTGAACAGGATTTCCTCACTTGGACATACATTGTGCCCTCTATATATGTGGGGGTTCCATTCCAAGAACCTCCATGTAAAACAAAAAACATGAAGTGTCTCATCCCATTATAGTCAATGGACTATAATGGGATGTGATGCTTTGCTCAACTTCACATTTGTGTGTGCAGAGGTTGATGTAAGAAAAGGACCATTTTAATGTAGTGCTTTGGCTTTCTTTTTGATACTTTTTATTGATAGTGGAAGCAATTCTGAAATGAGGGTAATTTTTTTAAAAGAAAATGATCACCAAGGAGTATGTCACAAATGAATTGTAAGAGAGTTTATGTGTGTTTTTATTCCATGTATTACATTAACTTTCATAAACAACATATAAAATACATTATGTATTATATTTTTATTATAATCCACACTGAATACACATAGATACATATTGTGTTATGTGTGTGTTCAAGTTATGGTATCTGAAATATAAATTCTTTGGCCTGTAACCATTTTTGAGACGGGTTGTATATTAGTTTATCTCTTTATAAACCATTTCTACAATATGCAGAAAAGCTGAAGTGTAAATAAATCAGAGAGCTTGACCCATGATATAAAGGTTTTTGTGTGTAAAAAAGACTAGTTTAATTTATATATGAAAAAAATATATTTTGGGAAAGGGAGTCAAATGACAGCACAAGATTCCATTGAGCGCTTGGACCCTGGCAGATCAGCCTCCAAACAACAACACTGGATGCCAGAGACACTCTGGGAAGAGAGGGTTAAAAAGTGTGACTGGGGAAGGGATAAAGTAACATTGGGAAAATCCTGCAGCAGGAAATTGGGTTTAAACTTACTTTCAGTTTCTACATTGCAAGTTCCATGCCTGAGTCTTTTGGCACTGTAGTACTGTCAGTGCTGCTACAGGTGGGAGATTTGATTTCATGTTCAGCTACCTAGGTGGCTGCTTAGCCAGCCAGTGCATGTGCGCACACACACACATTGTGTGTGCAAGTATCTCAAAAGATTTGGGTATGATGTGTAGCTTGGCAAAGTCATACTTTGGATAAGAACCATCCAGAATCCCTCAACAACCATAATTGCTAGGGGATTCTGGGAACTGTAGGCCAAAGACAACTTTTCCAAAGCACTGTTAGCCAGCTCATCATTTTACAGACTGGCTAATATGTTCCTTGAATGAAAAAGATTTCAGGTCTAATCTCTGGCATCCCCAGCTTAAAAAGCAGTGAAGAGGTGATATTCTTGGCTTTTGAAATGTTTTTCCAGTTGCAGTAGAGGTTAGCAATTTCTTGGTACTGCCCACCCCTATACCTCAAACCATCTGTGGGATTTCAGAAAGCAACACTTACCTTTCATTTATTATGCCCCTGACACAAAAACTGTCCAGTTATACTCCTGTGCCCTTTTCGCACCTTACCTTTTCCCGGTGCTGGGCGGCAGGGCTCACGCAGGAAGACTTCGGAGGAACGCCCTCGCATCCCTCCTGCTTGGGCTCCGCAGCTGCTTCCTGGTTGCTTGAGTGCCCCGCCTCTTCCTTCTGCAGGGCAGCCTGCACTGCACAGGAAGCGCGACTGGCCCAGCTTCCGAGGCTCCGCACACCAGGTAAGTGCACACGGGGCCCCGGAGCGATGTAAAACCGCGCCACATTTTTGGCTTTAAACCAAAAATAAAAAAATGTGTGCACGGTCTGCATTAGGCCCTTGAGCATTGCGCAAATGTAAGTGTGTCGTGTGGCCTGCTCCTCACAGTTACGCGATGCTCAAGGGGCCCTTTCACTTCGGAAATGCCATGCAAAAAGGGCCCTAGAAGCCTTCAGGTGACATGATTGGGCATTGAATGGCTCCTGGTCTTATTTAAGGCCTGGAGTCTTTAGATCTTCTAAACTTTTGGGCAGTAGCAGATTTAAATGACTTTAAAAGACTTTGGGGGCTTATTGACAATAAATTTCACAAGATGTTGAAAGTGGAATAATAGCACTATAATAGTGTAGTGCGGAAAGACCCTAAGTCTGACCAAGACACCAAAATCTCATATTTTAAGGAAAGTTGAGGCTTAGCTGCAGGAATGACCAAGCCTGTTTGAAGCTTACAACCAGTAACAATAATTAGATCTCCCATTCCCTTCTCTGCCTTAAAGACAGTGGGTATTTTTCCTATGTACCTCATCAGTCAAAATAGATGAGGGAACAGAGCACTGTCTCTTAGCCATGAATCTACAGACTGCCTGCTTACTTTTTGTTGGTCCCAGCATAAAGGATAGTCCAGGATGAAGTTGACTGAGCAGACAAGGAGGGGAGAAGAATAAATAATAAGTAAATCATAGCTTCTTTTTCAGCCTGGATGTGGGTGCGTACCTTAATAAAAATAAGTATGTGTTGTGTGTGTGCATGTTTCTGTGTGAGATAGACAATAAAGTGAGTGTGCTTGTGAATCTGTGTGTCAGACAGTCTTACAGTGCAATCCTAACTCAGCCAGTGGCCCAAAAGCCAACTGAGGCAACATTAGGCTGGCTGAAGCTGTGCTGAATCCAAACCCCTTTCAGCCTGGGTGAGATGGGACCTTAGTCAGCCTGAGGCGGGAAAAATCAGCAGAAAATAGTTTTACCTTCTGGTGGTAAACACGGAGACTATGCTGACAGCTACCAATTACTAGCTAGCAGCCAGCCCAGCCCCAAACTCCACTCAGAAGCAGAGCCAGCCAATGAAAGACTGTTCCCTGACATGCAAAGAGAAACTGCTGATGAACAATTAAAGACACACAGGCTGGCCAGGTACTACATGTGGCAAGGAAGCCCAGTCAACTGCAACCTTCCTGTCCTGATGATCTGAGATCCATCTGGAGAGCTGTGCCATATCAGTTGGCATGATCATTGCCCAGAATGCCAGGCTTCTCCCAGAGCACATGGAACTCTCCTTCCTTGGAGGCTGTAAAACAGAGGTTGCATGAGAATCTTACAGGTATGTCCTTAGGTTTGGAACTCCTGCACTAGCAGGGCTTGGTCCAGATAACTCTTAGTGATCCCATCTACACCTCAGCTCCCAGGTGTGTCCCTCCCCAACATGCACACACACAGAGAAACCTCCTCCTCACAATAAATTATCATGATGGTAATGGGGAAAGGATTTCTGTATTTATTGATTAACAAACAATAACATATGATAAATGCAAACAGGACACACACCTTGTGGAAGGTTCATAGGACAGCATCTCATTGGCAATGCCTCCCAATACTACCAGTACCAAGTCAGAGATGGCATGCCAGTGGACGTGGGGGAGAGAAAGGTGCTCATCCCTGTGAAAAAAGAGCTGCCAGGAGGTGGCCAAATAAACAAAGCTGAAAGTGCAGGGAGCAAGCAAGAGAAGGCAGCACAGCAACTGCACAGGGTATGTGTGCGTGTGTGTGTAAATGTCTATGAAACAGTTGGGGTGGGGCATTCTAACTCCATACCTGCATGTCTGCACTCTAGACATACATATTTCATTCAGCCATGTCTTCATTGAAGTCTTCATATCTTGCCTTATATCTGGACACCTCATGGAACGGTAGAGCTCCTAGATGAGTAGAAGAGCATGATGGCAACAATGGTGGCTGCAGTCTCTACCTGGCCTTGCCTACCATGATACACCTGTGCCCCAACCTCTGCGCTGACTGCCAGTCAGGCATTTGCTGCTTCTCTGCCCACACCTCTTGAGCTGTGCACCAACCACATCAGGATTCCCCATAGCAGCTGTGTCAGCTCAGCACCAAGGGTCATAGAGTAAGGGGCAATTGAGCCATCACAGCACGCTCCAATACCACCTCATCCCTGACATCCCTCACTAGATCTAGAAGAAGATCCGTGTGTTCATGCATTTTCCTGAAGCCCCCTTAAACGCTAATACAAAGCCACTTCACAGCAGCAACCACATCTTTATCAGGGTGGCCAAAATTCCATGGAGAATGCTGAAAGCCTCCTAGGAAGTGGCCATTCTGTTCTGGCATGTGTGAGACCCCTCCAGGCATCCATATTTTACTTGAACCCAAAGAGAAGAAACTCCCCAGGACTACAGCAGAGTATCAGCCCATCTTTGTACTGAGATAGAATGTAGAACAGGAGAGCCCTCTAGTGTTGGAGGGAAAGAGCTTGCTTTTGCTATCCCTATGTCCCAAGTCACAATTTGAAAACTGGTATTGTAAACAGCAGAGAGGGGTGTGTGTGTGCGTGTGTTTATATAGAGCTATAATTGCACATCACACACTCTCAGCCCTAGAAAAACCCATATAGGGTCACCTTAGGGTCGTTGGAAATGACTTGAAAGCAAACAACAGCAACAACGACAAACATATCAGCATACAGTGCAAAGCCATGGCAATCATTACAGGGTTTAAGCTCTATTTTATTTTCTCCCAGGTTCTTGAGAGCTGAACTGAGTGTTCCCAGATGGAAAGGAGGTAAGAGAAAGTCAGATAGAGGGTAGATGGATGCATAGATAGAGGGAGAGACAGGAAAGGTGAATGTTTGCTCGATTTCTTGTCAGTTTCAAATAATCAATGAAGATTTTTGGGAAGCGTTAATTCCATATTTCCTTATCTGTGGTATATGGTAAAGCCTTTGAACCCTTTGCTCACACATATGAACTCCTAAGCTAATGGTTAAATTAAGTTATATGAGTTATTTAAATATGAATTCTACCTTTGTGTTTTTCAGGATTCCATTCCATTCCCAGTTGCAATGTATTCCATAGCAGACAAACAAAACAGCAGCTATCAGATGGACAGAACTTTAGGGCTGAAAGATCTATTTTTAAATGTGGAAATAAAATATGGGAGGGTGGAGTTAATGTGAAAACAGATCTGCCACACTGGATTATTAATTTGCTCTGAACGTGAGTGTTTTTACAAAAAGGAACACCTTTCAAACTTTTCATAGAATTCGGCATGTTAGTCTTAGCAGGAAAAATGACAAAAGAGTCTTTTGATAACTTAAAGCTTAAATTTTAATTGACATTATCTTTCATTGATGGCACTGCCCCCGGCTGTCCTACTGCCTGATAGAATAGAGATGCTGTGCTCAGCCAGTTCAACTAGCCACATAAAGACTAAGGCCATTTCCGCATGAGGTGAGGGAATCGCCCTGTGAGGCTACTTACCGGACTTCTTGGCTCCCCGGTCCGGTCCATGTCACTCCAGAGCAGTGCATGCTCATCGATATGCACTGCTCCGGCGTCCCAAATGGCGGCTTCCAGTTGGTCAAGGGTCTTGACCTACCGCTGAAGGGGAGCACAGTACATGACCAAGAAGAAATAAAAAAATGGTGGAAGCAATACACTGAATCATAGAATCAATCATAGAGTTGGAAGAGATCACAATGGCCATCGAGTCCAACCCCCTGCCATGCAGTAACACACACTCAAAGCACCCTCAGCACTGTGGTCAGATCTGACTTCCCCAAGAATGACCATTCAGCCTCTATTTAAAACCTCCAAAGAAGGTGACTCCACTATACTCCAAGGCAGCATATTGCACTGTTGAATGGCTCTTACCATCAGGAAGTTCTTCCTGCTGTTTAGGTGAAATCTCTTTTCCTGTAGTTTCAATTCATTGCTCTATGTCCTAATCTCTGGAGCAGCAGAAAACAAGCTTGCTCCAACTTCAACATGGCATCCCTTCAAATATTTAAATACGGCTCTCATGTCACCTCTTAACCTTCTTTTCATCAAGCTAAACATACCTAGCTCCCTAAGCTGCTCCACATATGGCATGGTTTCCAGATCTAATACCATTTTGATCACTCTCCTCTGAAAACATTCTGGTTTCTTAATATCCTTCTTGAATTGGGGTGCCCAGAACTGGACACAGTATGCCCATGTCGGAGCCACCCTCCAGCAACTCTGAGAGCACCGGCTATATGTCAGATTGGAAAAGTGTGGTTTCAACTTTTTGGGAATGGACTTTATGGGGTATTATATATCAGCCAAGTGGATAGAAATGGATCCAGCCAAGGTTGAAGCAGTTACCAGGAACCAGAAGGAGGTCCAGTGCTTCTTGAGCTTTGCAAACTTCTACTGGTAGTTCATCTTGGACTTTGTGACTCTGGCTGCCCCCATCGCTGACCTTCTGTGGGGAAAGGCCCCATTCCAGTGGACTCCTAAAGCTCAACAGGCTTTCCAGATCAAGGAATGCTTCACATCTGAGCCCATCCTGCAGCATCTAGATCCCTGAACTCCCTTTGTGAGAGGGAGGTGATGCTTCAGATGTCACTATCAGGGAAGTGCTCTTGTAGTCTGTGTCAATGGGAACACACCTCCTGCCGTGCGCCTTCTACTCCTGATGTTTCTTGTTCTCCACTAGGTTAAATTTCTGGCTGTTTTATGTGCCATGCTCCCTGAACTGGCAGGCAGATGCTCTCGCTTGAATACTGGACTATGCCTTGTCACCTGAGGGGGGAGCTGTTCCAACCATCCTCCATCCAGTTATGTCTCTTGCCAAGTATACTGGCCAAGAAACCTCTGGGATGATCCCAGTGGCACCAGAGGAGTATCTGACCATTAAACTTGAAATGTACAGCATGGGGACAGCCTACAGATTGGATACCTTCCTTTAGACCTTCTCACAATATATTCCCACTCTTTCCCTCATATGTTTGGTGTTCACGTGAGGCAGGATGCCACAGGGATGCCAGAGATATGTTGCCCTGGGGTGCCAAGGATATATTGAACCAAACACCCCGAATCTGTGGTGTTTCCTGGTTGGTATCCCAAGCATTCCTGTTGAAACATGTCGAAATTCGGCTTCATTTGTTAGATATCAGAATTAGGGATGGATGGATGAATATTATATTTAAGTTTTCAAATAATATTTATCAAAATTCATAATTTTTTTTCACATTTTAGCTGGAAAAAGCTTGATATTAAAAAAATCAAATATGTGAAATGGAAAGAGGCAGATGTAAGCCTGGTGCTTTGAGTGCTAAACCCTTAGGTATGGGTGTGTGTGTGTGCATGTGCACGCATATGCCTTCAGGTCACCTGTCAATTTTTGGTGACCCCATGAATTTCATAGGGTTTTCTTAAGAAACAAATACCCCGAAATGGTTCTACCAGTTCCTTCCTCTGAAATACAGCTTATTGCACCTGGTATTCATTGGCAGCCTCCCATCCAAGTACTAACCATGGCTGACCCTGCTTAGATTCAAAAATCAGACCGGATCTGGTTTCTTTCAGATATTTAGGCCCTTGTGTACTTCACCATGGTAGTCCTCAATTATATTACCAACCCATCAGCACCTCTTCAGTACGTCTTTGACAGACAGTTACAATAGAGTTCTCACCACACTTGGGATAGGTGCAGCTGTTGAATTTGGCTGGTGGAAATTGGAGACAATTTCCTTTTGGTGCATTCTTTCAGAATTTACCAAGATCCCTGGGTTTTGTATTTTTGTTGGAAAGATTTTGAGGTATTAAAAAAATGTTTATGTAGGAAAAAAGCAAAACTGGAGTAGGTACTTATATCTAGAGATGATTAAACCAGTTCACGAAAAAGTTCCTGAACACCCTTTCTTGCTTAGCAGAGTTCATCTTTTGTCTTCATGCACACCTGGGTAGAGAACAATGAAATAATTTGGGGTACATCTGTAATGTGTTTAGATAAAACTTTGGAGTGATTATCCTATCCTTGAACTCTTAACTAAAAAAATAGAAAACAGTCTTTATTTGACCTTCCCTGTGTGCCACTGGTCCAGCCTCCTCAAGTGATCTACTAAAGCCTTTCTGAATGATTCATGACCTCTCAACATCTGATCTTGGTAATGTTGTGGAAGAACCATTAGTGACAGGCTGTGATATATTTACTTAACAATCAAAGGCAGAAATTGCTTATGGCCACTGGGTTTGGGACTGCACAGTAAGTGAAGTTTAGTCTTTGGGGATATCTAGGGGGCATTAAGTCCTACATTTTTTGATGACTTACAGATTGTGAGGCCTGAGGAATTGTGCTTGGGAAGTTTCCAAGTGTTACTTGACTAATTTGCACTGGCCTCCTTTGGCTGATTTCACCTGACTAGAAGGGGAGAGCTGTCTGGATCTAGAAGGTAGTCACCCTGTCTTCTTATAGGGAACCAGTATCCTTATTAAGAGCAATAATATGAAAGAATTATGGCACAGAATGATTTTACTAGCTTCAGCTGGTATGCCAGCTATGAATATATCATGAGATGCACTGCAGTGGCTCATATCCTGATAAGCTCCTGTTTGGATATCTCTGACTCTGACACCCCTGAGAACTTTCTAAGGATATCCCAGGCTTAGTTCTTGGCATCTCTATATGAATTCTGTACACCATCATTAATATTCAGTATGAACCACACTGACCCACATGGACCAATGGTAACAAAGTGGTAACAAACCTTGAAAAGAGTATTTATTACAAGCTTCATTGAGGTGAAACAGAATGTCTTGTAATCTTTATCTTTAATTTCAGATTGGTCCCCAGGAAGAGACTCATTATAATCCTAATTTCAGAGATGAGATGCTGGCAGCCACAAACTGTGACAATTCAGTGCTGTACAGTGAAGAAGTATTGTGGGCAGAAAAATTGTGTCACTAAAGAAACACTCCCATGAGTCAGCACCCATCTCTGGCTCCTAATGAAGGTTTAAGAGATTAAGAATGCCTGGATCTCATAAAGCTTGCATGGACTTTCCCACTTCCATATTTCCCAAGCAGAAGTAAGATGATGCATCCTCCGGCATTGTTCAAGAGAATAGCATCATTCTTGTTCCATGAAGAATTAAGTTGAATCATACCCTCCAGTTGTATCTCTTGGAATGCTGACATTTTATTGCTAGAAACGTTTGGCTCAGTTGCTCACCAATAGAAAACTATTTTAGCTGGTACTTGGTGAAATCAAATTTCATCACAAAATCACCACAGGTTTTTGACTCATCTCAACATCTGTTTTTAAGTATAAAATGAAAACTGTATTTACTGGAAATATCTTCTTATACCTGCTATGACTCAGTTTCATGAGATTAGAAGCTGCTGCTGATACATTTCAATTTCTAGAGTAATGAAAGAAAACAGAGCTAGGATTCTTTGGCATAACATGACCCAGGGAACAAAGTGAAAGAGAGCTGGTGCATGCTAGAGAAAACAAGGTCCCGTAGCTTCCATAAAATTTGCTTGTTATGATGACATTTAATTTATCATTAGGTATAAGTGAGCACTTACCAATTTTATGGATGTGTATGGAAGTTCTGATGTATTGTGACAGCTAGTCAACTAGATTGTTGTTTGTTGTGCTTTATAAGGATCTTGTCTGTTTCTAGAACACAGTTCCATTTTTGCTCATGATATCTGGAAATACTGTATATTGTAATTTTTCCTTTCAAATATTGGTAATACTGGTGACTTGGGCCAATTCAAACTTTACTTTTTTATTTTTAAACGTACAGATTTTGATACAAAATTTATACATTTAGAACTTTATCTGTCCTATGTTGTAACTATATTACAATGAAAAGTGAATTCAAATGGTGTCTTCCAAGTAACATATATGGCTAGTCCAGACTTTTCAAGAAATGGGGTGGATATCTATGACATTGGGGGTATTTTTCCTTATCATAAATTCCATACATCCTGTACAGAATTTATCTATTTGAAAAAGTTTGAGCTTACATAAACATATGATTTTTCATGTATATTATTTTTGATATATGATTTTTGCAAGTGATTTTCCTCAATATAATGCATTTTTGTACAATTTTGTACAATCTTGTATCCATCCATCCATCTCCAATATATACATTTTTTTTGCAATTCTGAGTGGTAGAAATCATCACTCAATCATCCACATCATTTAATCCCCTACTTAGTGTTAGAACAGGATAGACGCATATAATATGTGCAGATTAACCATTTTGACACATACCTGTTATGTACAAAATTAGGACAACAAGTGAACTTCGTTGAGACTACAGTGAGTGTATAGAGCAGGGATGCACAAACTGTGGAAGGCTAGGGACTGCATTAGTCTTACAGGGGACCTCAGAGGGCCACGCCTCCCATCCCACTCCATTTAGGGGCAAAATAAAATGTTTTGCCTCTGAATGTCCTCTAGGGGATAAGGGGGCATTCTCAACATGTTTTTTAGGACTTTCTAGGCCATTTTAGGGCTAGGAGAACAGCAGAAAATGAGTGGAAGTAACTTTCTGTTCATGTCCTCATTTTTTTTTTTAAGTGTCTCTTGAGCCAGAACTGGCCCAAGCTGATTCAAAATGTAATGGAAATGCGCTGCAACACACACTGCAGAGGACGTTTAGGAGCAAAATGCTTTTGAAAAAATTTGCAAAAGTTTTGTTTGAACTCTAGGCTGGAACAGGGAAGCTCTAAACCTGACGGAGATGCCCTACTCACCCTGACAGGGTATTTTGGAACTTTTTTTTTTGACACTTTGGGGACCCCAAAATGACCCCGGGGGCCATGTGTGGCCCATGGCCCATACTTTGCCTAACCTTGGTGTAGAAATACTGTTCAGGTTAAATTCAAATTAACCATTTTTTCCTCAATAATTGTCAAACTACAGAATATGATTAACATTTATTTAGAAGCTATTTTCTGTTAAATAGTGAAAGATACCTATTTTGCCTATCGTTTGTTTTTGCTAATCTCCATATCTGCAGTGCAGGACTTTGTTTTACGATTGATCATTGGAAAGTAAACATGGGCATAATTTGCAAGTGTGGTTCCTGACGAGCACATGTGCAAATAAAACCCATTGTCAAAAGGTAAAACAGTCTAATTGCTGGGAATATGCAATCCCCTTAATGTCTAATATGAGTTTAAGAAATAAATTTCCCTCAAAGCACATTTTGGCAATCGATTTCCAAGTCATGGGGGAAAGGACCAGCTCCCTGTAAGGAGCCCCCAATCTTATCTACTAATATTGCTCCAGAAGATAATGGATATTACTCCTCTCTAGAGTAGTATGTGATGTAACAGAGAAGCTAACAAATCTTATCAAGCCCACCAACTATTAGGTCTTGCTTCTGATATACATTGGAACAAATGATACTGCAAAATGTAGTCTTCAACATATTACAAGAAACTATAAGATTTTTAGGGAAAAAACTGAAGGATCTTGGAGCACAGGTTGTTGTTTCATTTCTCCTTCCTGTTGAAGAACATGGTCCAGGAAAAGGGAAAAGAATACTATGGCTCGGGAAAAGGGAAAAGAATACTAGAAGTAAAGAACTGGCTCTGCAGGTGGTGCCATCTAGAAAGACTTGTCTTCTTGGACCATGGTCTGTGCATTCATGACTTCTGGCAAGAGATGGGTTCACCCTCAGAAAGTGGGAAAGAATGTATTTGCTAGGAAGCTTAAACTAACTGTCTTCCCCATGTAAACTATTTTGCTTTGTGCTTTCACCAGGAATACTTTGCCCAGTTCTAGGTGCCACAGTACAAGAAGGATATCCACAAGCAGGAATGTATCCAAAGGAAAGTGGCCAAGATGATCAAAAGTCTGGAAAGCAAGCCATATGAGGAATGACTTGGAGAGCTGGATATGCTTAGCTTGGAGAGAAGACTGAAAAGTAACATGTTAACTGTCTTTATATATCTGAATGGTTATCATGTAGAAGATGGAGCAAGCTTCTTTTCTACTGCTTCAGAAATTAGAACAAGATCTAATGAATTCAAATTGAAAGAAAAGAGATTCCATCTAAACATTCAGAACTTTTTTTTTTTACTGTAAGAGCTGTTTTGACAGTGGAATAGATTGCCTGAGATGATAGAGAATTCTCCATCTTCGGAGGTCTTTCAACAAAGGTTGGATGGGCATCTTTCAGGAGTGCTTAAATTGTATACTCCTGCATGTATACTCCTCCTTGTAGACCTTGTATACTCCTCCTTGTGGACCTTTCTGACTGTAAGATTTTATGATTCTATGACATATCATGCAAAGAAGGCTTAGAACATACAGGAGTTCTGTAAAAGATGTCTAGACTGATATCACTCAGGATTCTGAGACACTATACTGTTGGCCCTCTACTTTCACAGGTTCAGCATTCACTAATTTGATTATTCACATTTTATTTATTTAACTTATTTATTAAAAAATCCTTACTGTATCTGCCCCTGCCATTGAAAAATATGTTCTCTCTAGAAATATTGGAATAAGGCAAAGCACACATTTTAAAAAATTAAATTAAATTAAACACAGAGGAATTGGCCAAAATGATATTAAAATTACAAAACTTCCATAGATTTAGTTCTTACATTGCTTTAACATGCCATAAGGAAGTATAACATTTATTTAAAAAGTGGTATTTTGAATTGATTGACTTGCTTTATTTGACAAACATTTAAATGTTGGCTTGCTAGTATGGAGACACTATGTTTTCTTTCTGTAATCCAGAGATACAAGCAGTCCTTTTATAAATCTTTCAGCTGTCATGCAAAACATAGTAAATCCATGCTATAAAACCATCAGCCTTGAAAATGCTTAGTCCCTTATGTAAGACAAGCTTGTCTCCCATTCTGCTTGTGTCTCAATAAAGTTCTTGTAACATTTGGTATGTACATGTGTCAACACACATAGTTTTAAAACGTTTGCTAGGTACTGAACCGTTTCCTCAGAACTGGAATTCAATACAACTCATAATCAGACTGAAAACAAAAAATTTAATTTAAATTTTAAAAAAACAACCACAAAGTATTATAATGTTACGAGGTGATAATGGCCATTTCAGCACGGGCTAATAGAAACGGTGCAGAGCGTCCTCCAGGGAGGACGTCTGCACCTGGGAGTGGACTGAGTTGGACCTACTTAATGTAGATCCATGCTTCAGCCCACTCCGGAACGACCCCAAGTGGTTGTCAAGCGTGCTTTTGAAAGACCGCTTAAAACAAGTCTTTCAAAAGCATGGAGCGCGCCGTTCCATGCCCGCTCTCCGGTGCAGATTTGCAAGCTCGCACCAGTGTGAGCCTGTGATCTGCCGGGGGCGGGATTTAGGCTGGTGAGCTTCAGCCGTTGGTCAAGACCCTCGACCAACCGGAAGCCGCCATTTTCATCCCCACAGCAGTGCAGAGCGACGAGGACGCACTGCTCCGGAGCAGCGCAGACTGGACCGGGGAGCCAAGAAGTCCGGTAAGTAGTGGCACGGGGCAATTCCCTCGCCCCATGCAGAAATGGCCAGTGTTAAACAGATTATATCATTCAAAAGCACTTTAAAAACACATCAGTAAAAGAAATAGCACCAATCAGTTAAATGCCCCTTTCTCAGCATGGAGTGAATTGTCCCATTCCCACCTGTTAGAAAAAGCTTTACCTGCTGGCCACAGAAAAACAGGGATAAGGGCAACCTCTTCTTCCTTGGAAGGGGAGCACTTCAGGCCCTCTCTTGCATTCCACTGAGGCATGTTTGTGATTGAGAGAAGGGCCTTCCCTGAAGATCTTTCAGCCCAGGCAAGATGAATTTGATCCTTCTAAAGTAATGGAAATGTTGCTAAATGGACATATCCTAATGACTGATCTTTGTTATTGCATGGGAAACCATATTGGGAAGTAAGTTGATCACCGTCTTAACATGCGCTACTGCACTTGCCACGTAAACAAAGCAACTCCGTGCTCCAAGAACAGGGAACCTCCAACCTGTAGGCTAGATGCAACTCCATGAAGGGTTTGAAGAACTATACAACAACAGCAACAACTCCAGGCTTTAGGTACTTCTGATAAATGACTGAATATAAGAGGACATACAATTAGACACCCTGCATTAAAACTGAATGGTAGTTTCCATGTAGAAATCCTATTATATGGAATCAAACTGTTGCATTGGCACCTACTTTTGACCAGACATGCATAGTACAATTAAGATGTGCTGTGCTTTCTCATGAGAGAAATGTCTCTAGCTTGCTAAGGATGACATCCTGTCCTCCTACTTTGCTTTGGGCTTGCCTCTGCTGTCACCATCCCTTCCCTTTATGGATATTCTCTATGTGAGAGACTTCCTAAATTAGGACTAAAGCTCCAGGAGGAATAGAGTTCCATACCACTGTTCTGTGCAAAGGGGGCTGCAGCGTGAAGGGGAAGAGAGAATGAATAGAGTGGCAAGGCTAGTAAAGGCAAGGCTTCTTCTTTCAAGTTGTTGCTTTGCCTCCTCTGGGAAAATATTCAGCTAAGAGGTAAGATTTCTCTACTGAAACTTATTCAACAAACCAAATCAACAAACAATGTGAGTTGCAAATCCAACAAAATGTTTGGATTTCTGTCACTAGAAACTGATGGCCAATTCAACAAGAAAAGAAGAAAAATAGATATTGGAGAATAATGTTTAGCATTAGATGTTGGAGAATAATGTTTAGCAAATGCAAATTTGTGCATTCCAGTTTCTCCAAATTGGCATCTTTACATATTAACTTGAGCACTATTTCATTTCATCTTAAAGATGATATACAGTCCAGAAGTTGTAGTCAGACAAGACAATTCTGGGAACAAAGTTACATATGTGGTTATAACTACAGGCCCAGTTCTATAACCTGCATATAGTTGAGTGTCTATATGAAGTGTATACCACATATTTATTCAATTGTACAAGCTTTTCATTGGAAAATATAGGGTTCCTGATCTTGTAGAAAGTGCCCTATCCAGGTAAAATGATCCACACAGTGATCATACTGTTTACATTCAAGTGCTCGCTGTTCTGTTATTGTCCAAACCCTAAGGAGTATAATTTGGCGGGAGGCAGAAGGTTATGGAGGACAAGAAATGGAGATGGAAACAGAAATGGAACATATGACCCATTGACAGTCTCATGCGCTCCAATTGTCCTGATTTGACACAGACAGTCCTGATTAGTCCTCTGTCATACCACTTTTCCAGCTACTTTTCAAAGGTCTCTGTTTCTCCCTCTTTCTCTCACTTTACTCTCCTTTGTCCCCAGCCACTCATTTGCTGAAAACTGAGTTCAAAATAACAAAAGTAGTTTAAAATCAGCAAACTAAGCAGGGGCAGAAGAGAGAGAAGGTAGAATCTTGTCCTTCTCAGTAGAGTTGGGGAAAAGGCAAACTGCTGCAGCCTCTCTTGGCTTGGATGTTCTTCCTCCTTAATTGCTTTTGTCATTTTGACCCCACTCTAATGTTGCTTGGCCATACGTGTCCCATTTTTAATCTGTGAAATGTGAAAGAGTATGTAGGCTTGAATATTAGATGAATTAACTAAAGGGGTACACTGATCCAGTGTGTAGCCGTCCAAAAGTGGTTAAACGTTTGTATAAGAAACAGAGAAGGTAAAATCGCAATATGTTTTTCAGCGAGTCTTGAGAAAAGATTTCCATATTCTTATCAGTGAGACCTTTACTAATTAATAGAGTATGTTCTCTGTATCTATAGATGTCCTATTGAAGAACATTTCATAGCAGAGAAAGATGGGAGGGCAGGAGCTTGAAGATTCAGCAACAACCATAAAGAGTTCCTGTGAACCTGCCAAAGACCTATGTAGTTAGCATTCTGTTTTTCACAATGGCCAAGCAGTTGGCCAACCATCAAGATGTGAGTTCAGTATAGTACTGTGTTGTTCATGTTCCCCTGCAACTTGCATTTAAAGGCATATTGCCTTGGACACTGGAGACCATATATGGCTAGTAGCCTTAGCTGACATGAAGAGTTTATATCTTTGTTATGCTCTATTTCCTCTGATCAGCACCTACAAATAGTAGAGGATTTGAAATCAATGAGATATGCATCTATATTTTACCACATTAACTTTCTTCCGATTGCCTATACTAACTTTCCTCAGAATCCAGGAAGCTACCTTCTACAGAGGCAGATGATTCATCTGTTCAGTCCAGTAGTTAGCACAGACTGGCAGATGTTTTCCTGGGTTTCAAACAATATTTGTTCCTAGTCCTATCTGGAAAAGCAAGGAGTTAACCCTGAATCGTTTCTTTTCTTCCAAGCTAGTGCTCTGCTAGTGAACTATGACCAGCCTGAGAGACATTTAATTGGACATATTTGATTAGAGAGCAGAGGAGGGTCTATAAATGAGGCCATAGGGTTTATACAGTTTAGGAAAACTGAGAATAAACTTGCCACCCGCTAGGCAGCTTTTAGCAATAGGGACTTGGACATTTGGGAAGTGGAGAACTGCTGTGCTAATTGTTGTTGTCTTTGGTGTTCAAGGAATAACAGTCCCCTTGATGAGCAGGTGTTGTCTTCACTGACAACTACAGCCGCTTGCGAAAGCAGATGGCTCTGAAGAAGATTTTGATCTCTATTTTAAATGAGGAAAGAAGGTAGGAAGAGAGGAGGCACATAGGGCGTGTAGTTTTTAAATGCTCAGAGCAGTAATGAGCTATTAAGACAAGCTTCCCTTTAATGTATAGAAAAGCACAAACAAGGTTGTCTCACAGTGGCTCTGCACTGAGAGTTGAAAGAAAGCAGATCTTAATCCAGGTCTCTCTCTCTCTCTCTCTGTGTGTGTGTGTGTTTTAAATGCAACGTTCATCTATTTGCTCTTAAGCATTATTATATAATTATGTATGAAACCAAATGTTCTGCATTATGTCTTGAAGAAATTTGATTTTTATAAAAGTGCTATGTATCATTTTACATTGTGCAGTGTATTCTTTTGTATAACAAAGATAGGTCAGTTGTGTCATTTAAACAAAGGCAAATAAATGCAATAGGGAGAAAGTTCCTAAGATTACTTCTTCCTCATGTTGAACAAAATGTATATTTGTGCTCTGCTAAACAGTCAGGAATCACTTAAACCTGCATTTTTGGAAAACCTTGATGATGCCACTCTAGATAAGTATAAACTGCTGAGAGAGCTCTACTTGCTAAGTTAGAACATTTTTCCACTCATCAGAGCTTGGAAAAGTCACTTGTTTGGATAGAAACCAAGGGCCATGCTAGCTTGAGGATTCTGGGAGTTGTAGTCCAATAAGGTAACTTTTTCAAACTCTGGGAATTACTTTACCTTTAAAGGTGTGCGGCATTTCCACACGCATTACAAGGTGGGTTCTCTGAATCACCACTCTCAGTGTCATGACTCCCATATGACATTTTTATGGGGATCATCTCTCAGGAAGATAATTGCATGCATTAAATAACTGTGTGATTTCTGTGAAGTATTTCTAATGAAAATTAGTGATTTGATACTGTTCATTTACTCTGCTCACTTGGGTTTTTCTTAGACCATGTGCACTAAGCCATGACACCCTACTTGACTCCTGTTTAATTAGGGTGACTACTATGTCTCTGAGGATAATCACACTGGCATTTCTTTTAATTAAAAAAAAAGTCTACCCACACCTTTCTTTTTTCTTACACCTTCTGATTAATTGAAATCAAAGCTGCTCCTGAATATCCTGGAAGTAGCTCCTGGCATACCAGGTATACTTAAGCAGGCTCTTGCCAACACTGACTCTTAAATTGTGGGTTGCTTCATATGAAGTGGGTCAAAGGGGCATTGTGGAAAGGTCGTGAGACATTCATCAGTGGATACCACAGATAATATGGGTAGATCTAGACAATTAGCACCAAATATATAATGCTTCTTCCCTGCACCCTGTGACTGAACTTTGAATTTATCTAGATTAGTTTTTGGATTTTCTTTCCATAATATACAGAATGCCCACTTAACAGTAAACTGAAATTCTTCTTGAAATATAACCAGGGGGAAAACTGCCTTCTCAGGTCTGGGTAATGCACCTATATGGAGATCTTGTGGAGAGGAAAACTGCACAGCATGCTTCCTCATTCAAAATAGATGAAGGGAATGCTGTGGATGTAGCATATCTTGATTTCAGTAAGGCCTTTGACAAAGTTCCCCATGACATTCTTGCAATGAAGCTGGAAAAATGTGGCATACTGTTAGTTGGATTTGTAATTGGTTGACCGACCAAACCCAAAGGGTGATCACGAATGGCTGCTTTTCATCCTGGAGAGAAGTGACTAGTGGGGTGCCACAGGGTTCTGTCCTGGGCCCAGTGCTGTTCAATATTTTTATCAACAACTTAGATGAAGGAATAGAGGGCATGCTCATCAAATTTGCAGATGACACCAAATTGGGAGGGGTTGCTAATATGCCAGAGGACAGGATCAAAATTCAAAATGACCTGGATAGATTGGAGAGCTGTGCCAAGGCTAACAAAATGAAATTCAACAGAGAGAAGTGTAAGGTCCTACACTTAGGTAGAAAAAATGGAATACAGAAATATAGGATGGGGGACACGTGGCTGGATAGCAGCACGTGTGAAAGGGATCTAGGAGTCTTCATAGACCACAAGCTGAACATGAGTCAGTAATGTGATGCAGCAGCCAAGAAAGCCAATGCAATTCTCGGCTGCATCAACAGGAGTATGGTGTTTAGATCGAGGGAGGTACTGGTACCACTCTACTCTGCTTTGGTTACACCTCATCTTGAATACTGTGTCCAGTTCTGGGCACCCCAATTCAAGAAGGACATGGTCAAGCTGGAGCAAGTCCAGAGGAGGGCGACCAAAATGGTGAGAGGCCTGGAAGCCATGCCCTATGAGGATAGACTTAGAGAGCTGGATATGTTTAGTCTGCAGAAGAGAAGATTAAGAGGGGACATGATAGCCAAGTTTAAATATTTGAAGGGATGCCATGTAGAGGAAGGAGAGGGCTTGTTTTCTGCTGCTCCAGGGACCAGGACAAGGAGCAATGGATTCAAGCTGCAGGAAGGGAGATTCTACCTGAACCTCAGGAAGAACTTCCTGATGATCAGGGCTGTCCGGCAGTGGAATATGCTGCCTCAGAGTGTAGTAGAGTCTCCTTCCTTGGAGGTTTTTAAGCAGAGGCTAGATGGCCATCTGTCGGGAGTGCTTTGAGGGTGTTCCTGCATCGCAGGGGGTTGGACTGAATGGCCCGTGTGGTCTCTTCCAACCCTACATTTCTATGATTCTCTGATTCCATGATTCTATACTAGGTGTATAATTGTTGGTGATTTATTCCCATCCTAGAACAAGAACATTTTCTTCATAATACCAGTAAGCCAATTCCCTATGGCTCTTCTAGGATATTAGGAAGTGAAGTTCACACGCGTTCTGCCACTGCTGTTTGCCAATTTTTGTCCAGCTGACAGTCAGTATTCCATGACTCTAGGAAGCCATTGAGCATGCTCAACCCTCATGGGGCTGTTTACATTCATTGGTGTTTCCCGTTTGGGTGTTTGTGTCTGTGTATAACTTATGTGCTATCATTTCCTTCTCTGAATTTCCATCTGGGCACTAGTCATCTTGATGTTGAACCACTTCAAGTTACTATTTGAGTGACTTAGATACTTTACATATCATATATCTCAAGAGGCCCTCTTCAGGCTGCCACCATATACAGAGGCGAGTTTGATGGGCACATGGGAGAAGGTGTTCCCTTGTGTGATTCCCAGTCTGCAGAACGCACTTCTTTCAGAGCTGTGATCAGTTCCAATTCTTGTGAAGACACGTCTTTTCAAACTCACCTTTTCAGTTATTCTAATGTTTGCCGATTGTTGATTTAATGGTTTCATCGTTAAGTTTGTTTTTAGTGATATTGTCAGCCATCTTGAATGCCTTTATTTTTCAAGAAAGTCAAGAGAAAAATGTTATAAATAAATAAATTGCTTCCTTGGCACTGAGATACATATAGCATCATTCTTATTCTTATTCTCATTCTTCTTATTATTACTATTATTACATATTTCTGTTGGATAGTTCTATAGCATTAACTATTATGTTATCTATAGCCTTCTGGGCCTGTACAACTGTATCATCTGCTAGCTAGCAGTCTAACTGTATTGATATGAGATCCATCTGGATGAGAGAGAAAACACCCATCTTTAAGGTCAGCCCAGGACATTCTACCACCTTCCCCCTTCATTCCTGATATTCATAAGGTGACCAGACTGGCATTTGGATCTCTTTTCAGCATTGGTGACAGCATAGCATACTTCACTGCACTTGAGGGTACCAACAGACCTTAGGGGCTAAAACTGCAGCCTGCCTGGCACACGAAGCTCTGTTCCTTTACACTTTTCCCTGTCTCATTTCAATGTGGTTGTCACTGTACAACACACCTCCTGTATATGCAAGGATTCCATTCCAGGAACCCTTGTGAATGGTGAAATTTGCAAATGTTCACTTCCCATTGTGTGATGCCATGGTTGTGATGGATCTGTCTACACTTGAGCAAACAGGTGCACACATCACTACCTTTGTAGGTATAGGATGCAATATAGTTCCCACTGTTCAAATCCACATACCCAGAGACCATGGGTAAGAAGAGCATACTGTATTCTCATATTTGTGCTACTCGGGCAATAAAATGTAAATATAGAAAGTGCCAGTGAGGAATTATGATTTTCAAAAATCGTATCTTATCATCTTATCTTACCTTATCTGTTGCTCTTGCAATTGTCACAGGGAGTTCTGAGACAAAAACATGCTCCTTGAAAGTGCTATATACATCAACTGTCAGTCTGCTTTGTTAAACCATTGAACTGATTTCAGCAAAGCTGCACAGACGGAAAGGCTTACATTTTCAGCTTGCTAAAGCTGGGCCAGTGTCATATTATTTCCCTTGATTTCCTTCGTTGTGCCAATAAATTTCAAAACTAGGTACTTACCAAAAGAAGTACTATAAGAGTTAGCACGTTCTATAAATTTTATCAACCCGCCAGATTCAAAGTCCAGTAAGAGCAATTTCTAATTTTCTGAAGTCCTTTACTTTTAAAGCTACTGTATAATCTTTGAAACAAACTTAAGGGGAAAAAGTCATTTCTTTTTAAATTAATGTCTCTGGAATGCTTTTTTTTTTCTCATCAGAACCCTTGAAGACCAAGAAATCCTTCAAAATAATAAAAAATCCTTCTAAAGCCCTAAAGACAATACCTATTTTTTAGTTTCCCATGCTATTTAAAAGAAATATATTTAAAAAAAACCAGATATATTATGAAGTGAAATTTGTGATATTTTTGTTACTTATACAGTATGATAAAAGTGGATGTTTACATTGTAAATATTACTTCAGAGTGATCTACCCAAAACTGTACAGAACTATGCTAGTTAACTCATATATATCCTGTGATTTGTTATTCTGTCAATCTTTTATTTTGGTAAATGCATATTAAAGACAGGCAAGCAAGGTCCAGGGAGAAAGTCCATCAAATTGCTGTTTTCAGCTGTATACAGAAAATCAAAAGAGTGCTTATTACTAGCCCAAACACTTAATCTACCATTGTTATTTGAGTGGTTAGTGAGTAACCTTGTTCTCTTTCTCTTTCACTGCAGATGGTCCCACTGACATGACTTAAAATCCCTGATTTTTACCGCAGCTAATTTTGCCTAAAATGAAATTCAACATGGATATAATCTTCTAAAAGAAAGCATTGTTGGGGATATCTTGGGATGATAAATCATTTTCAATAGGATATACAGAAATTCTCAAGTGACTTTTTTATTATTATTTCAGTTGTCACTCAATTTATGAGAGAGTAAAATTCCAAAAAGATCTGGAGATCTTGCTAAAGCAAGACATTGGCAGGAATTCTGAGGATACTTGGAGGAATTATCTCAGCATGATGAGTGAAATTTTTAAGAGTTTCTTCTTTTTTGTGTGTTGTTTTGCATAATAAATCTAGAACAATATTTCTCAAATAATTATCCCAGATGAAAAAGTTGTGATGTTGCCTTTGTGCTCTCTTCAAACTGTCTGATCTATTTTAATGATACTGTCCCATCAGATGTTATGCCCTTTTTCATTTCTGACTGCAATAGACAAATGAACTCATTTGTCTATTGCACTCAGATATTAAAAAGGACATACCGGTAACTGATTCTATAGAAAAGCAAAGCTTTTCCTGAAAGATCACTCACTCAAGGAAAAGGGCAAAATCTTGAATAGATTTTTTTCATAGAAGGCTACACCATTATTTCAAATATGGAATATTTTCCTAAACAGCCAACCAAGCTAAACTCTGACATGCATCTTCTACATTTATTGGTGCACACATTTTCCATACCAAGATATGATTAATGATCTGTAGGTTCAATTTGTGCTGAAATCATTGACGCTAAGGACTATTCGGCATTTGACTCTGTACGTGTTGACTGATAAAAGCATTCCTAATATATACTTTAAAAGTTAGACTGGAGACACTTTGACAAACAAACAGACAAACTTTGGTCCTCCAAGTGTTCAGGACTTCATCTCCCAGAAACCCCAGCCAGCTGGTCAACAGTCAGGAATTCTGGGAGCTGAAGTAAAAAAATCTAGAGGACCAAATTTTTTAAGTCACTGTCCTAGGGGGCTAAACAGGAAAGAAAGTCTTTAAAAGAGGAAAAGACATGGTGAAAATCATAACTACTATGGAATTGCTACATCTCCTAGGGGAACTATCAAGACAAAAGTGGTAGATGTTAGAACATTATGCAGGAACAGAGGAGGGGGGATATGTTTATAGGGAATTGTGAAATTCATTCTCCTGAAAACTGGCAAAAACAGAAGGTAGGAAGTGGAGTTCTCATTTACAAACTTTCTCTGCCTTGTTCCAGAGCAATTCCCCAGCTTGATTTAGGACCTCTCCACACTACACTGTCATAGTGCTATTATTCCAGTTTCAACATCCTGTGAAATTCTGGGGTATGGTTTGGTTTACTGACTTCTGCAGCACACCGACCTTTCCACTGGATAAGCCCAGCTTCTGTGGAGCCATGTCTGGCCTCTTGGGACGTGACTTACTCAAACAGCCACATACTATGTTCAACTGGAAAAAGCCCAGCACAGAGTTTCCTACTGGAACCTTGACAAGAAATCATTTGCCAGTTTGGAAAGCCAGTTCAGGGGCAAAGTCAACAACCTAAAATATTCTTTTCATGTAAATTATATTAAATAAGTCTCGGACCAAAGCAATGTTCAGTGCCTAACGAGATGACTACTACCACACCAGGTCTGATGCTGCAGTTTACCATTTGTACGACTGATTTCCATATCTTTTTTTATGAGCAAGTGCCAGCATTGGTTGAACTTCTCAATTTTCAAATATGTCTCCTTACAAAATTTTTTAGACCACCTGCAGAGCAACAACTGTCTCCATGGGGCATTTGAAGGAAAGTCCCACACAATAATATAATAGAAATTAATAAAATCAATAGGATTTTCTAAGAAAAAAGTTGTACTTAGTTATTCTCAAGACTGCTGAAACTCACATGAAAAAAAAAAAAAGCTTGTACTTAAATAGATGCTAAAAATGGTCATGGGGATCTGCCTAGATTTCTGCATGGATCTTCAGATACATTTAGACATCCTGGTAATGCTGTTTTGCTAAAACTGCTGTTGCTGTATATATTACCAGGACAAGGCAGGTAAGTAGAAAAAGAACAATGGTAATGAGAGAGAAGTGGTGATGATAAATCCTCCTAGTGAATTAAAAATTTTACTGAGGAGGGGAAATTTCTCCGATGAGGATCTGAGTTACAGGAACATTGTTCTGGACCTAGCCAAGCACCAGTGGCATACCAAAAGTGGGGCAGTGGGAGCAGTTCACCCTAGATGCAGGGAATAAGGGGATGTGAAAAAATAAGTCCTTCCTTTTCCTGGTGGGAGGGTGAGGGTGAGAACACTGTGTTTCAGGATTTCCTTAGGTATGAAGGGGATTGAGGGAGAGAAGACCAGGGAGGCCTAGCTGGAGCAGCAGGACTCCAGGGCTCTTCATCAACCAGGCTGAGGGGGAAGCTGTGCTAAAGCTGTCACTGGCATGGCAGTGGGGAGGGCGGCACTGCCAGAGCAAGAGGGAGCTCAGGTTTCAGCCAGCACTGTGACACCCTTTTCAGCTGAACAACTTGCTTCTTCTTTTACTGGAACAGGAACTGATAATGTTTCCTCCCACTTTTCTCTCACAGTTGTTACAGCCCCATGCACCCCTCAGGTTTGGCATGGTTTAATTGACAAAATACAAATTAATTGGCTTAATACATTAATTGGCATCAACATAAAATGCAACCTGATGTGACTGGAAGGTCAAGCTAGGCAGAGGAAAATTACTAATTGAACACATGTGATTGGAAGGCTGGTCGGTTAAACCTCCTCTAGGCACAGTCAAAGTCATTGTCAGGCAAATCATCGTGCAGCTCCAGAGATAATAGGCTTAAGTTGAAGCTGGGACATCTCTGAGCGTACAACGGTCAAGGGAAGTTCCCACCAAAATACTTATTGTTTCAACCTTGTCTCCTCACATCTGGACATTTCTCTGCATTGTTCCCAAACTTCTCCACAAGTACAGGGCAATTACAACAGCCATTAACTCTTTGTCATCTAACACTAAGATCATTAACTCCATCTGGACCCCACTGTCCATGTTGAAACTTCCAATGTTTACTTAGCTGGAAGAGCCATTCACACCTATGCCTCCCAGGTACATTTTGGGTATAAAAACCCTCCATCTGAGCAGGTCAATGCAGTACTTCACTTGCTGGTCACCGTGCTGTCACTTCAATTCGTAACAGCACAAGTCTAAGCCACGTCATTGCTATCTTTGCTGCTCTCTGGATTAATAATTATCACCCAAACCCTGGAATTCCTCTAACAACAACTTTCCTCCCTTTATCCTTCGGCTCACTCTTGTCTGAGAGTGTGTGTAGTTGAATCTTTGTGTGTGTGACTGAACACTTAAAAAACATTTTAGTTTATTTTGGAATCTCTGGCCGGTTCTTTCCTGCAAGACTCCATAAACATTGGTGGAATGACCTCATTAGGTTACTCCCTTCTCACAGGCCTCCCAAATTTGAACTAATTGACGGCCCACTGTTGGATGGAGCTACTGGCATTGTGGGTGGACCCCTGAGTCACCTACATTTGGAGTAACACAGGTTCTCAGGAGAGAAACTCATTGTGGGTCATGGAAGCCCAGGAACAAGAACAAATACACATTGGATTTTCACTAGCCTTAGCTTGGCCCTACCTAATGTGGCTTCGGTCTTGGGACTTGATGTTTCCAAGGATGTTATCCAGCTTAAAAACAAAGTGCAGATACTTGTATCATTTGTTTTAAAGAACGTGTTTCAAAGATAAATTTCAGCTTTTGGACTTCAGCCATAGAAATCTGGTGGGAAAGTCTGTGTGTGGCAATTATGTATTTCAGTCTTTTATTCCAAGTCTCAAGTCTCTACCTTCAAATTTCAAACTGAGTCTCAAGTCCTTGCAAGATACCTTCAAGTCAAATCTCAAGTCTGGGAGCAAACTTTATAACCCAATTTATATTCTAGAATTTCTGGACAGATTAGAATAAAGTCAGTTTTAACAATCTAAGTAGAGTCAGCCTTCCACACTTGTGAGTTTACCACCTGCAGTTCTGAAGCAAGGAATAGGATCCTCTTACTCCTCATTACAGAAGCTCCAAAAGCTTTAGAAGGAATGATCCTTCCTCCTCAAACCCGTTGCTTAACACTTGTGTTGTTCCCCTCTGAGAAACACATCATGCGTTTTGGAGTGAGCCTTGCCTGCTGTTTTTAGGAAAGGTTTAAGAAGGCTCCTTCAATAGGCAGCAGGGATAGGCTGCTAAGCAGACCTGAACCCTACCTCAAGCCCACTGCCTAACCCATTTGCTGTTCCCCTGCAAAAAATGCATCCATACTTTGGGCTGGAGACAGATCCTCATGTGACCAGTAGGCAAAAAGAGACAGAAGCATTGTTCAAAGTCATAACGTTTCTGGATGAATGTGTTATGTACAGAAACAAGGGCAGCAAATCAGTCACTAAAAATATACAAGTTGTGAATTGAGTCAAATCAGTGCATCATTTATTGCCAAGTCAAGTCTAAGTCACATGTCATGTCCTGTTTCCAGAACATGGACTCTGACTCAGACTCTGAAACAGGGGATATGCCAGAGGCCAAAAGAGGGGACATGCAGGATCTGCTGTACAGGAAGAGATTACAGTGCCACAGACAGAATAGGGGGCAGTGCCAGCTCTAGCAGAGAGTCCTGCCCCTTCAGATGCAGAGGAGAACTTAACAGTACCTACCTTTGCTGAGTGCAGACAACAAAGAGAGAGAGCCTACACCAATCCCAGAGAATATATAAATGGCAACAATTAATCAAGCAAGAGCCACACTAGGTGGCTGACCTATACAGCTGCTGCCCTTTCCCTCCAGGAGTTGTCAGAGCTTATCTGACCTCCCTGTTTTCTGGATGCCTTGCTGAACTCTGTGACTGACTCTGGATTATCCTGACTGACTTTGGACTTGCTACCTTTGAATTCTGTTGAACTTTAGCTTGTTTTGTTTGAATTATCAGCTATGCTACTGGGACTGAGATAGGACATCAGGTCATTGAAATGACTTAAGTCAGATTTGAGTCCTAGTTAATTGACTCAAGTCTACGTCTCTGGTGTACAGCACAAGGGCTTTGTGTTTTCCATTCCTGCTTTACATCATTATTAGAGATAAGTCCCAATGTGTTCAGTGGAGTGTACTGCTTTGTCATAAAGACCATTTGTGCTTTCAGTCTTATTGAAAACTAACCTTACATTAAATGCAGACAAAAGCCCCACAGATCTATTTGAGTGAATGGAATATTTCCCAGTTTCCAGATTCAAATTGTCAGCATGAGTAGAAAAGGGAGATTTGAGATCAGGAACAGGAGACAAAGGATCTTGTCCAAGAGCAAGATTATTCAAGGTGCCCACATGACAGATTAGGTTATAACTTTATATTAGAGTAAGCAGAACAATGTCAAAAGCCTGAGCAAGATGGGCTCTGTATCACCTGGGTGAACCTTGATGAACTGCAACAGTTCCACCTACCCACACTGTTAAGCTAAGGGAAATCTTTGCAGTATTTATGAGATTTCTTTGGTAGGTTATAAAATTTAGAATGTAACATATCTGTGTATTTTCTTGGTGATCTTTCATTAACTTTAATCATTTTTTTTCTTTGATGTAATTACTAAATTTTTCAAGGCTTCCTTTTCCCTTCCTTCCGCTTGGGAAATCTATTGCAATCCCCAGAGTGTGACCTTTAGCTTTTTGTGTGATGACAAATCCATAATTTATTCTGGCTAAAAGCAAAACCAATGTTATCATTCACAAACTTCCCACATACAGTATATTCCCCAGGATCATCTTTGTAGAACATTTCCACCTTGCAGGGGGGTTTTTAGGGTGGGGGCTGACAGTAAAGCATGATTCTGGCATAGCATTTCATGTCATTGAGCATAGGAGTGAGGAGGGGTTCGTAACTTTACTTTTATTGCAAGACAGCAATTTTGTTGTATTGTTCACATTCATGAGGACAAACCTAGCAAGTAGAATTGGGGCAAGCATTTGAGGTGGACACTTGTGGCTTCCAGGTCTATTGTTATGCTTTTCCATTATTACCTCCTTCTGTTTAAGCTGCTAAATCTGGACCCAGATCAGGATTGGACAGATTTGCAAGGGGCAGGGGCATTCTTCATATGCATCCCTATGAGTTATGCAAGAATCTCCAAATGTTCCAGAAATGACATCATAACACCTCCTGCTGCCATTTGCAACTCATTTTCAGCTGAAAGCTGGGATTTGGGGTTGGGTATTAGAGGGTTGAAAGCAAAATGATATTTTCATGTTTTGTTTTGTTTTTTAATCTTAGGCTATGTGGGAGTGGAAAATCACCCAAAAATTGTTCCCACAAAATTTTGAAAAATATTCAAAAATTCCTTCAACAGTTAAAACTATATCATAAAGAAGAAGTGTAATTTTATCTGCTGAATCCCCTGTCTGAAACACACAGGGTACACACACATTACACACACACACAAGTGTGTAAGGTTTACTTTTTTGAATCCACGGAGGAGCATTCCATAATGCAAGCCATTAACTAGTAGAAGAAAGCCACTGTGGTATATAGTTGTGAGTGCTGGACACAACTCCAGCAGGTCAGGGTTTGAATCCTCACTCAGCCATGGAACTGGATGACCTTGGGCAAGTCACACTATCAGCCTCAGAAGAAGAGAACAAGATAAACCCTCTCAGAAGAAATCTTGCCATAAAAAAACCGAAACATGCTAGGTTTGCTTTAGGGTCACCATAAGATGGAAACCACTTGAAAGCATATAAGAACAAATAGCACAGCTCAGATGAGATGATATATCTATATGCACAGACACAGTAAACGAATACAACAGTAAAAGTCATCTTGGGGTTTGAAGTACAGAACTCTAGTACAGAACTCTGAATGACATCATCAAACTATATCTCAAGATTCTGCAGGGCAGAAACAGAGGTCATTTCCGCACTAGATGCTATTTGCACGTTGTACTGTTACAGTCCCAAGCATTGCCACTTGCATGATGGTAGCAGGTTAGGAAGGCTTTTTTCCTCACCCTTCCACCTTCAGCGGATGAGCTGTGGTATTGCCACCAGTGTTCCTTCTACACTACAGCGTCCTTGACCACTCTCTTTCCCTGCCTTCATCCTAACCCACCACCCCGACTGGTCTTTTTTCCCCCTTTGAACGCTGTACTAAGGCAACACTGTTGTAACTGCACTACAAGCACTATTGCATTTCCATGCTTCAATGCTTAAAAATGTATTTAAAAAAAATAAAAAGTTTTAATGCAAAGTATAATTAAAATTTTAAAATAAAAATGGAGAGGTGATTGATTTCAAAGTTACTATACTATGGGAGTAAGGAGGGACAAACTGAGCGCAGCCATGCCCCACCCACTGCTGGATCCGTGGCAACAGGAAGTGCTAGCAAGTGCTATTACAGTTCCACACTGAGACGGCGGATGGGATTGAAGCGCTAAAGGAGGCACTTAACAGGTGTTTTTCTGGAAATAGTATAAAGTGCTTTGGCAATGCTTGGGAATGGGATAGCAGCTGGATAGCAATGACATTGTGAAATAGCACAGCTGCTGGATTGGTAATAACTTGCTGCTGTAGAGTTATAGTGATGTCATGTTGAAATGGCCTAAAACAGAAACTATGACTCTCTCTCTCTCTCTCTCTCTCTCTGTGTGTGTGTGTGAGTGTGTGTGTGTGTTTTAAGTGCATTTAGCTATTCACATCATTTAAATGTATACATGATTTTATGTGTCTTTTGTTTCTCCAAAACACACTGCCAGTCTCCCAAATTGTGTACATTTCTGGGGCAAATTGTGCTTTGTCTTGCAATAAATTTCAGAAGTGTGACATGGATAATCTTGGTGAGAAGCTTGACACCACCAAAATTCTTTTCTATCCCTGTTTCAAATTAATCAAAAGGCTGGATATCCCTGCCTGCATTTTAAACTCATCTCACCTGCTAAAGATGTCCCTCATTTGCTGAAATGAGAGAAGTGACACAATTTATAGAAGTGGGGTCTCTTTTGTGGCAGGCATGATCCAGATATTACTTGGGGTTTCTTTACTGTGACTTAGGCCATTTCCACCCTACACTGTTATAGTGCTATTATTCCACTTTGAACATCCTGTGGAATTCTGGGGCTTGTAGTTTACCGAGACCAAGGAGCTGTCTGGCTGAGAATTTTAAGTGCTCCTCTCTAAACTGCAAACCCCAGGATTCCATAGGAGGTTGAAAGTGGAATAATAGCACTATAGCAGAGTACTGTGGAAACGACCATAGATACCAGGCAAAGAATTTTAATTTTCTAAGTTCATTAAATGTAGTGTTGTTGTGCTTTATGTATATTTCAATGTATACCCTGTTCTGGAAATTCTAGACCTAGAGGATGAGATACACAACCAAATTGGGGAAAAAAAGGAATGCATAATACCTTTGCATATTCATGTTCAGCACTGCAGAATATGTAGAGTCAAGAGTCAGGCATTAGAATCTGAGGCCTGTCTTCCATGTGTTTGGTGAGCACATAGATTTTATGTGAAAGTAGCTGATAATAGCATAACTACATGTAATCACTGTGCAGTGAACTGTAGATTGGAAGGTCAGTTTGGGCACATCCAGATTGATTAAAAAGTCCCAGATTTTGTTTCTGATTTTTCCAATTTCATTTTGGAGATCAATACACATTTTATTTATCCCAAAAGGCTTTCTATCAGCTCCCAGTGCAGAGATTTTTTATACCAGCTTCTCTGGTCAGTTTATTGTAAGCCAGTATAAAATCAGAAAGAACAGGAACAAAATCTTGGACTTTTCAGTCATTCTGGATGTGTTCTTTGTCAAACCAGTCAAGAGGAAATATTGTAAGTATTGCCCCTATTGGCTTCTTCAAGTCACATTTTCTGGCTTATATACGTGAACATTATTTTTGTTGAGAACTGTTGGTATGAACAGGACAGTTTCTTTCTTTCTTTCTTTCTTTCTTTCTTTCTTTCTTTCTTTCTTTCTTTCTTTCTTTCTTTCTTTCTTTCTTCTTCCTTCCTTCCTTCCTTCCTTCCTTCCTTCCTTCCTTCCTTCCTTCCCTCCCTCCTTCCTTTCTTTAAGGCCATTTCCGCACTAGATTGTTATAGTGTGATTATTCCATTTTCAACATCCTATGGAATCCTGGGTTTGCAGTTTCTGGAAGGGCCAGCCAACCCATGGTCACCTAGAGAGTTTCCCTGGCCAAGCAGGGATTTGAACCCTGGTCTTCAGAATTATATCCAACATTCCAACAGCTACAGCATGCTGGTTCTACTGGAGCAGATACCATTTTCAATACCCTTTTAAAAAATCTTTTATTTTTCATAAGTATTCTGGTGCTCATGATATCTAATGAAATCGCCGCCCTATCATTCTTGTCCAAATCAAATGGAAGTTACGTTTTTTTCACAATAGTCAGGGGAAGCATAAAGATTAAATCATTCTTGATTCAGATCAGGATCTTGATCTCAGTCATTTCCCTGTTTTGAAACTAATGTGCTGACTGTTGCAAGAAGATTTCTGATACAAGAAATGAAACTGGATAAAAAATAAATTGCAAGTGTTTCTTATAGTCTCCTCACTTTAATAAGGAAATTTCTTTTAAGGAATCCGAAAAGACTCTTCAGCATGTTTTTTTTTAAAAAAACCAAAACCAAAAATCTGTGGCCTTTTTCGCACAAGGATGCTCTCCTGTATTGTCCCATCACAACTCTGGCAGCACCTCTGCCAAGATGGGAGCATGTCCCCAGTGCTATTCTCTGCACCCAGATGGCTGCCTGCAAAAGGGAGTGTGAGGACGTGCTCCTTCCTTCTACACTGCAGCTGGCTTCCTTCCCATGCTGCAGTGGGGAAAGAAGTGCATGATTGTGCTTCTGCCCCTCCTGCATAGCCAGTGGCAACTAGAGCCTTGCACAATCAGGGGCCATTGACAGAGTTTTTTCTGTCAAAGATATACGACACGATCATGCTGGCTGGGGATGCAAGAAAGGTGGGACCATGACAGTATCATGTGAAAGCGTCATTGCAGTCTTCCTCCTCTCATGTCCCCGTGCCAGGAGAGCACCCTCCTGTGGAAATGGTCTCTTTCTTAATAAGTCTGCATCCCATAATCCATTTACTTCAGAATGGTCATGTTGAAATAAACTGGAATAAACTGGACTGATGGAAAAACAAAACAAAAACAAATTCTTTCAAATGCTGTAGCATCATCACTTGCCCCAGTATAGCATAAGCTGGCTTTAAATGTTATGCTTGGGGGAATGAAGAAAGCAAACCAGCCAGGTCTACACAAAAGAATGAAACAGCAAAAATCTGACATCAGGAATGACATGTGGTAGGTCTCTATGCACATGTTTACACAACTTCACACAATTTCCCCTCAGCATGATACAAACACCCATATGAGGAGATATGGCATGTGAGTGCTATGCAACCCTCATGCAGAACAGCAACATTGCACAACACATGCCAATGATTAGGTGCCACTGTGGAATGCACAATACATCATAAACAGCCTCAGTGCAAAGGAAAGGATGCACAGCCACAATGCAAACTATAGGAGGCACAACTGCAATGAAAAGTATAGGATGCACAAGCACAATGTGCAATGCATAAACACAATACTAAATATAGGATGCACAACTGCAATACACAATATAAAATGCACAACCACAATATGTAATGCACATTATGTAACGCATAATGTATAACTTGCAAAGACAAGGAACTGATGAACATATTGTTTACACAGCTCTGCTTCTGCCACAATCTGCGGACTATGTCCACTGAACACTGGTGACTTTTTAGCCCCATATGCATAGTGTGACATGTGCACGTATGTGTCACTCAACAGAATTCCAGTCCCCAAAACCAATTGTAATCCAATATTTATTCTAGCAAAATTATCATACAATAGAATAATTTCCTCTGGACTCACACATATGCTCATCTTCCAGAATGAGATAAGCCATCTGCCTGAAATACCTTTCTGCAGTTTACATAAGCCAAACACTCCAGTATTTTCTCAACATCATAGGTTGACTTAGATCAGACGTCAGAAATGTCCCTGGACAAATACCTATGGGAAGACACTTCAGCCTCTCATGAAATCCTTGTCACTGAGTTGAAATGTTGCCATCCTTGAACAAAAGAATGTCAAAGGTAATCTGCAGGGGAAATAAGGAATCACTGAGCTAGAAGGAACTGCAAGGGCTGTCTGCTCCAGCCTTCTGCTGTGCAAGAATACTCAAAGCACTCCTCAGATCCTCTCATCCCACCTCTGCTTAAAAATCTCAGAAGAAAAAGAATCCACCAGCCTTCAAGGCAGCCCAATCAACCTTAGAAGAGCTCTTCCCTAATGGTTAGGTGGAATTTCTTTTCTGATTTGAATTCATTGGCTCATGTCCTAGTCTCTGGAGCAGCAGAAAACAAGCTTGCTCCATCTTCCACATGATATCCTTACAGATAGTTAAATATGGGAACAACAACAACAGCAGCAACAACAATAATAATTTATTTGTTACCTGCTTGATGTGGGGTACAACATAAATTAAACTAAAATTAAAGAGACATCACAAGTTTTATACACTAAAAAACATAAAACCATTTAAAATACAAATATATCATAATTACAGGACGTTATAACTAAAATCACATCATAATTAAAAATAGATTGGGTAGGCCTGCTGAAACAGATAGGTCTTCAGTCGTTTTTTGAACTCAAGACAGCATATTTTGCTGTCAAACCTCTTCAGGAAGGTCATTCCTCAGTCTAGGGGCAGCTGATGAAAAAGTAAGATATAGCCTTCAACATATTGCAAGAAACTATACGGCTCTTAGGGAGAAAGCTGAAGGACGTTGGGGGCACAAGTTGTTATTCCATTTCTCTTTCCTGTTGGAGAATGTGGCACAGGAAAAGAGAAAAGAATACTAGAAGGAAAGAACTGGCTCTGCAGGTGGTGTCATCTAGAAAGACTTGCTTTCCTGGACCATGATCTGTGCTTTCATGACTTCTGGCAAGAGATGGGTTGATCCTCAGAACAGTAGGAAAGAATGTATTTACTAAGAGGGCTTAAACTAAGTTACATGGGGGAGAAAGATAGTATTCCAGGGGGTGAGGACATCAAGTACTGGGGAAAACAGCTTCAATGATACAAGGAGAACTGGGCCAACCATACAAGAGCCCAACAGTGAGCAGGGGAACAAAACTAACAAGGAATCAGCTGAAGAGAATGACCCATGGTCTTAGGAGTTTCTACAGTAACATGTACACCAGATGAACTTGAAATCTGAAGAAAGGCAAATATAGTTTAATAGGCATTACTGAAACCTAGTGGGATAAGTTTCATAATTGAACAAAGGGTGGAAATGACAATGTCCTCTTGGGATTGGTTATACAAAAGAGTGGGGAAGCCAAACACAGTATGGAGTTAAGTGCCCAAATCCCACTTGTGTAGAAAAGACTTTAGGCCTTCTTGCAGTACGCTGTCATAGTGCTATTATTCCATACGGAAATGGCCTCTTTTTTGTTGTCATTAAAGTTTCAATGTCCAATTTCAAATTAAATGAATGGAATTCCAATATGGGACTGCCATGAACCACTGTGCAATTAATGAGTCTAGAGATCTGACAGGTATATTTTTGCTTGTCATTCAAATAGCAAAAGCTAGTCTGAAGTCAAAATTCAGGAGAAGAGGTTTGCTAGAAGCAAGGAGGGGGAGGAGGAAGAGGGGGAGTGGGGTAGAGAGAAAGGATGGTACAGCTTTGGTAGTGCCTGGTATACTAATGCCAGTTCAGCTGCTGACATACAACCTGTTTGCCCCAGTTATCTCCTGCTGAGTGGGAAGGAGTCCATCCATGATCTTGTAAAAGTAAATTTTTGAATTATAACTATTAGAACATCCTAGGTCACATGGGGGATTCTGGAAAGCAGTGCAAAAAAAAAAAAAAAAATCCAAGCTCTGGTCTATGCCAGATAGTATCCCTTGTAGCTCATAGTTCAAGATATTCAGAAATCTCAAATACACCATCACTCTTCACATATGCAAATAAAGCTTCTGTTTTAAAGGGTAGAGATCAGATGAAGAACTTTCATGTAAGAATGCAACTATAAATGACCACTGTGAATGGACATACAAATACAGCCTTCCCTGCAGGTGCTGAGATGTGGTTCTCCATGAACTATTAGAAAGAAGCAACTGTCAGTACTCCTGGTTCACTGATACCAGCCCCAGTTCTCAGTGTACTTTGAAGTATAGGAAATTTGAAGTCAGTGTGCACTGACACCAGGTTTTCAGATACGAGTCTTCCTCAAATCTATGTAGAGAAGTTACAAACTGAATGGAAGTCTTTTTGCTTATAAAGCATGTACTAAGACACTGACCTATGGCCTATCTCCCAATGTAGACTAATGGGGATCTCATATGTGTATTTCCTTGGGAAAGTGGAACAAGCCAATGTATGTTCCAAGTGGCACAGCTGTGGCTTCTGAGGGAGAGAAGGGCAACCAGGTATAGCTCCATAATGCCTCAACAGCAGGTTAGAGCCTCTCTTTATATGTTTGAACAGCCATTTCTGTGTCCTGTGAGGTGGAAGGAGAACAGACAGGAACTGCTGAACTTAATTTGGCTCCCAGTCATTTCCCTTTCCTTGTGTTGTGTCTTATTTGGATGTGAGAGTACAAAACTCTCAGGCTAATTGTAAGCCACTCTGGGAGCATTTGTGCTTGAAAGGAGGGGTATAAATATGATATAAATACAATTAATCCATTAAGGTCCTTTATATCAGCATTTCCTAAGGTATCTGATGTGAGGGACCACCAGCATTTCCTCCCAATGTGCTAGGGGCCAGCACCATATGTCTGCCAATCCACAATAACTATTTCTTTCTTCCTAGAAAACTCATCATGGACCAGTAGCCAACAGCTCACAGGCTGACACTGGCCCATGGACCACAACTTTCAGTAGCACTATTCATAGGTTCATAATATTTAGCTGAACTCCATTGTGGTATCAATTAAACTGAAATTAAGCCTGGCCTTTACCAGCCTTGCCTCTCTATTCATTCTCTCCTTCCCTTCACTCTTGTTCTTCTGATCTTCATTTTACATTGCAACCTTCTCTGCATAGAACAGTGGTGTGGAACTGTATTCATCCTGGAGCTTTAGTCCTAATTTATGAAGACTCTCACATAGAGAATATCCACAAAGGGAAGGGATAGAGACAGCAGAGGCAGGCGCAAAGCAAAGTAGGTAGGACTAGATGTCATCCTTAGCGAGCTAGAGACATTTCTCTCATGAGCGAGTGTAGCACATCTCAATTGTACTATGAATGTTTGGTCAAAAGTAGGTGCCAATGCAATAGTTTGGTTCCATATAAACTACCACTCAGTTTCTATACAGGGTGTCTAATTGTGTGCCCTCTTATATTCAGTCACTTATCAGAAGTACCTAAAGTCTGGAGTTGTTGTTGTTGTACAGTCCTCTAAACCCTTCATGGAGTTGCATCTAGCCTACAGGTTGGAGGTTCCCTGTTCTTGGAGCACGGAGTTGCTTTGCTTACGTGGCAAGTGCAGTAGTTAAGATGGTGATCACCTTACTTCCCAATATGGTTTTCCATGCAATAACAAAGATCAGTCATTAGGATATGTCCATTTAGTAACATTTCCATTACTTTAGAAGGATTAAATTCATCTTGCCTGGGCTGAAAGATCTTCAGGGAAGGCCCTTCTCTCAATCTCATGACCATCACAAACATGCTGAGTGGGAATGCAAGAGAGGACCTCAAGTGCTTCCCTTCCAAGGAAGACTAGGTTACCCTTATTCCCATTTTTCTGTGGCCATCAGGCAAAGTGCTTTTCTGCACTACACTGTTTTAGTGTTATTCTTCTGCTTTCAACATCCTGTGGAATTCTGGGGTTTGTAGTTTACGGAGGGCAATCAACTCCCTGACTGAGAATTCTAAATGTCCCTCCCTAAACTGGAAATCCCAGGATTCCATAGGATGTTGAAAGTGGAATAATAGCACTGTAACAGTGTGGTGTGGAAATAGCCAGAGTCTTTCACCTTATCTTGCAATTAGTATGATGTTCCAATGAGTTATGAGAGACACAGACATGCAGACTTCCTGTTTTGTTATTATAGCTGTGCCTTACATTTCAACTTATATGCATGGCTGTCTGCAGACTCCTGCTAAGACCATTAAGTCTAGGGTCTAATATTACTGCACTGCTGGCTGGTTATTGTTGCTGATCACAATTTATGACTTTTTACATTTAAAGATGCTATAATCAATAAGTAATGGGCACAATCAGGTCTACTTCTTTAACAAGAGTTTGTGAAGTTTCTGTTCTCCCATTCTGTTTGAATGTTTTCCTGTCTTACCTCAGAATTCAGACTTTGTTCAGTAGTTTTATCAAAGTGTACCTTCTGGTAACTTACCTTTAATCAGTAAGGATGATCTAACTGAACACAGTGGTGGTCACCCACTACTGCATCAAGCTATTTCCTTGCATCGGGATAGGACTACAGTATGAATAAGTGGCCCAGTGGAAAAACATCCAGTCCTGAAGAGACCTACTTTATGTTTCCTCCTTTATTTACTCGTTTATTTATTGAAGGAAAGCATGGCTGAGCCATGCAGGATTGAATATCTGCAAACAAGGCGTAGTTCACAAGAAGTTCTATCTCTAACATGCTGTTTTCATTCAGCCATGAGTACTTGGACCATGATGAAATCTTCAATAAAAAAGAGAACTGTATCAAGAGATTAATAAACAGAATCAGTGCAACAGACTAGTAGGTTGGAGCAAGATAATCATATAGTGTTTTATCAGAAGAAGGTGTGTCTGGGACAGTGGAAATTGATCACTGAGAGTGGTATAGAATAATAGCATTCAAGAGCAACAATAGACAGACAGAGTTTCCCTTCCTATTCTCCACTCTTTGCTCCCCCACCCCACATCTACTCCAGTAGGGAGTCCAGGGCAGGGAGTGCATGAAGGCAAGAGAATCTATTCCACCAGACTATCTAAAAAACCTTATTTTCCCCCTATAAGCCTGCTTGGGGTTTGGCCTTTCTATTAGTCCTATCACCTTCAGTGGCACGGCAAGCCCAAGAGTAACTCTTTTCAGACTTTAGAATTTTCTTCCAAGAGAGGTTAGGCTGACCACTTCTCTGTTGTCTTTCCACCAGCTGGCTTTTGGTGACTGAATGCTGTGGAAAAGGTTTTTAAAGGACATGCTGAATTTCTTCTTCTTATTTTTTTTAAAAAAACTGATTATTAGGGAGGTATTTTAAAAGTATTTAATTTGTGTTGTAATAATATGGGTAGTTTCACTATATTTCAATATTTATTACAATTCTATTTTTATTGGTGCCTGTTTTTTTAATTAAGTTGTAAATCATCTTGAATGCCAGTTCTGGGAAGAAAGTGAATATGAGTACAGAAGGAAGGAAGGAAGGAAGGAAGGAAGGAAGGAAGGAAGAGTGGGTCTCAAACTGTTAATCTCCTGCCATTGTTTGTTGGAACAGTGAGATAGTCCACTTCTTTTATAGAAAGTCCATTTCCGCACTAGCCTGTTATAGTGCTATTATTCCACTTTCAACATCCTGTGGAATTCTGGGGTTTGTAGTTTACTGAGGCTAAAGAGCTCTCTGGGTGAGAATTCTAAAGGCCCCTCCCTAAACGGCAAATCCCAGGATTCCATAGGATGTTGAAAGTGGAATAATAGCTACCACAGTGTAGTGCGGAAGTGATCTGAATGTTTGTCTCTTTATGCTGGTATTTATCAGAATGTAATGTTTGGTGCGTTCAGCCAAAGTTATCCCCAGTATAGGTATAAACCTATCCCTTCTTGTTAATGCACTAGGGACACATACAGACAACCATAAGAAATGCATTGATATATGTCTTGCAGTTTGTAATCTTTGATGTCATAAGTCAGATATAAGTGTATTTACTAGGATCACAAGATATATAAATAGGTGCTTTCTGATCTGCTAGAGTCTGGACATCACATTGATCTGCAGATTGATCTCTGTAGTACTCTCAGTGTAGCATGAGCTAAGAGATTTGGAAGCAAGAGCAAATATTTGACAGAATGGGTTTTTGGGGGTGCTTGATGCACCCTGAACAAGTCATTTTTCAGTGATGCAAAACTTTTCAAGGTCAGCAGCTCTGGCACAAATCACTCACCTATGGAAAGACAAATATATGATATTTAATATATAAATATATAGACAAGAATAAGGAGGATCATAGAACCAAAGCCTAATTAATTTCATCTAAATCTACATAGTTTTACATTGTTTTAAACTGCTTTAACTGTCTCATTTTACAGAGTCTCGTTGATTAATATGGGGCTTTTTTTGTCAGTTTGAATTTTTTTTACTGTTTTAATTTTTTTCAGAATTGGTTGATTTTTATTGTACATTGCACTGAGGTCCCATTATGAAGAGTGGGATGTAAACACCTTAATAAAGAAAGAAAATAAATATAAAGATGTAGACTATAACTTCCACATAAACATTTAGACAATAACTCAGGACTCCAACTGTACGTCAAAAAGATATAAGGATTACAAAAAAAACAATATCAGTCCCAGAAAGAATGTTCATAGTTTGTTTAGCTCTCTCTGCTGTTAAATAAGAGCATTACAAAAACAAAACAAAGGGCATTTCTGCATTACAGTGTTACAGGCCTATTATTCCACTTTCAACATCCCGTGGAATTCTGAGGTTTGGACTTTACTGAGCTCTCTGGCTGAGAATTCTAAATGCGCTTTCCTAAACTGCAAACCCCAGGATTCCATTGGATGTTGAAAGTGGAATAGTAGAACTATAACAGTGTAGTGCAGAAATGGCCAAGGTTGTAGCACTGTGATATGTAGCAACCACATTATGAAACCAAAAATCATATTCCAGGAGTATTAACTAGTTTATTTTTCAATCCACTGTGGTGAACAGTTGCTCTCTTTCTAGATATCTGCTAATATGGAAGCTGTGGATTTTACTTCAAATTCCATCTTTAAACAGTCTCTCTTTCATGTCAGGTTCTGTAACCAGTGCCTAGAATCTTCTTGATGACTTACCCTTGCAGGGTCTATGCAAAGTGTAATACATTTTGAACATTACATAAGGAGATATGCAGTAGTCCACTGCACTATGCTTTCCCCCAACTGGGCAACAAGAGTCATGGGTCTGCTGAGTGCAACTCCACCCCTTACCCAAATGGCCACTGATTGGTCAAGGAGGGTGGAACCAGGAAAGCTCTCCCTGTTCTATAGGTTGTTGTGGGTTTTCCAGGCTTTGAGGCCGTGTTCTATTAGTATTTTCTCCAGACGTTTCGCCTGCATCTGTGGCTGGCATCTTCAGAGGATCTGGTGGCATGGAAGTGAGATAGAGTACATATACTTGTGTAGTCCCCGGGTGGGAGAAACCAGTCTGCAGGTGTTACAGGTGGACTGTGAGATGGCCTATTGTTAAATGGGATATCCCCCAAGGTGTATTGTTAGTCAGGGGATATGCATAACAGTGTATTAAGTACATTAGCAACCCATTGTATTGTTCTCTGTAGAGGGACCATGCAGATTGCTCTCTCCCACCTGGAGACTACACAAGTATATATACTCTGTCTCACTTCCATGCCACCAGATCCCCTGAAGATGCCAGCCATAGATGCAGGTGAAACCTCAGGAGAAAATACTAATAGAACATGGCCTCAAAGCCCAGAAAACCTACAACAACCTATGGCTTGCAGCCATGAAAGCCTTCGATTTTACATCTCCCCGTACTGTCTCTCAGCAAAATCCTGTCACCCTTCTGGATCCCCTGCATGCATGCTTGTGTAACCATATGCTATTTCAGTGCTATATTATGGCCTAATTTAGAGAGGAAAAAGGGGGAGGGGATGGCATGAGTCATGGGTAGATAGACACATAGATTGTACCCAATAGTAACGTGGCCCTCAACTTAATTATTGCTTTAAGTATTTCAAAGGCATTCCTTAACTTTCTCCCTTAATATGATGCTCCCTCTTCTAAATTGTGAAGGAGAAAGAGCATTTTCCAAATTATCCTTTATTAAAAAACAAACTGTAGTCAAGAAGACCTCAGTCAAGACTGCCATCATTATCTATTTTCTCTATAGAAGGTATTCTTCTGAAAGGCATTATTTTTGATAACCTCATATATGGATTTGCTGTCAAGGGAAGTAGATAAAGATGAGATCACTTTTACAATAACCCGAGTATAGTCTACTTTAAAGCATAAACACTTTCCTTAACTTTGGGAACATTTATATTAGATGAAGAATTATGAAAAGAGGATCTCATGCAGAGAAAGACATCCAAATACTATATATTGCAAACGAATCTACTTTGCACTTGAATACTATATAATGCATTTTTAAAGTTTTAGATATGATCCATGAAGTTTAACAGAATGCTTTTGAAGACAAGTATTGATATTTTAGAGGGATTATGTGTATATCTATATTTATATACATATTCCCCCACCCCAGAAGATAGAAAAATTATACTGACAATTATTGCAATGAAAAGGGGATGGGCTCAAATGAACATGCCTGCAAAACCCTCAGAATTTTGCAAAGGCTGAGGATTGATCATTTAGGCCCTTTCCACACGGTATTTGTCATGCGAAAGGGCGCCTGGAGTGCCACGCGATTGGGAGGAATGATCTGCACAATGCACTCACAATCGCGTGATGCTCCAGAGATCAGCAGGCACTGATCGCGCCCCTTTTCATTTTTGGCTGGAAGCTGAAAATGGTGCATGATCATGCATTGCTTCTTGGCCCCACGCACATTTACCTGGTGTGCGGAGCCTCTGTAGCCATGCCGGTCGTGCTTCCTGCCCCAGCACAGCCTGGGAAATTCCCAGGCTGCACTGCGGAAGGATGAGGCGGGGCTCTCATGCCAGCAGGCAACTCATGCAGAGCTGAAGCAGCAGGGACACGAGAGCCTCTATCCGGAGGCTGCTCGTGCAATCCCTGCACCCAAGCACCAGAAAAAGGTAAGGTGAGGAAAGGGCCTCTGTCCCTGGAAATTATACATATGAATTGCCAATATCTGAATCTTTACTTGAACAAAATGAAGAAAGAAAGAAAGAAAGAAAGAAAGAAAGAAAGAAAGAAAGAAAGAGATAGATAGATAGATAGATAGATAGATAGATAGATAGATAGATAGATAGATAGATAGAAAAAAATACACGGTCATTTCTTGCATTAAGAACTTGTCCAACGTTTCTTTCCAGTGAGAACAAGGTCTGAATTTAAAAAATTGCATGTTTGTGGTAATGAATAATGAAAAACTGGATGGACAGACATTTTTCCTGAATCAGTTTTAAGCTGATTTTAAAGACTGAGCAATTCTGCAATTAAACTTGAACTTGATTTTATTTAATGAATGGCAATCCTGTGATACAGTTCTCCCTCCACATTCGCAGGCTTCACTTTCACAAATTTGATTATTCATGAGGTGCCTGCTTGCCCCTGCATTCCCCCACTCCCACCTCATTCCCACCCCACCTGCTCCTCCCATTTTCCTTTCCTCCATGAGGGCGTGGCCCACACAGGTGGCATAAAGGCCCAGGGAAGCTGATCGCCAGTTCACTGTGCTCCTCATGCTGCCCTGCTACCACCGTGGGTACGGGCATCGGCTGCGTGGGCAACATGAAGGCCCAGGGAAGCTGATCATGGGTTCCCTGCACTCCTTGCACTGCTCTGCCACTTCCGCAGGCATGGGTATAGTCCACACGGGTGGCACCAAGGCCCAGGGAAGCCAATCACTGGTTCCTTGTGCTCCCCGTGCCACACCACTGCCACCGCTGCAGGGACGGGCATGGCCCACGTGGGTGGCACGAAGGGCCAGGGAAGCCGATTGTCAGTTCCCTGTGCTCCTCGCACCGCCATGCCACCACTGCGGGTATGAGTGTGCCCTGTGCGGGTGGTACGAAGGCTCAGGGAAGCTGATTGTGGGTTCTCTGCACTCCTCGTGCCACCCTGCTGCTGCCGGGGGTACGAGCGTGGCCCGCGTGGGTGGTATGAAGGCCCAAGGAGGCCAATTGCCACTTCCCTGTTCTCCTTGCACTGCCTTACCAGTGCCATAGATACAGGCATAGCCCACGCGGGTGGTATGAAGGCCCAAGGAGGCCAATCGCCACTTCCCTGTTCTCCTTGCACTGCCTTACCAGTGCCATAGATACAGGCATAGCCCACGCGGGTGGCACGAAAGCCCAGGGAGGCCAATCACTGGTTTCCTGCCTCCCTGCCCTGCCTGGGTGGGCACACTGGCTGGGCAGAAGTCTGTAGGGGGGGCACCGTATTCACGATTATTTGACATTTGTGAGGGTTTTGTGTCCCTATCCCTCACAAATGTGGGGGGCCTACTGTAAATATAGGTTCATGGAGAAGCATCTACATAGTACCCTATAAGAGACTTGAGAATGGACATAATCTGTTTTGAAGGTTGCGGTGCTGAGATTTCAATCAGAAGGACAAAGTCATTATATGGACATTCAATAGTTATTTTGAACTGATTTCAGATGATTTCAACAAGACATGAAACTGTTTCGTTCACAATAGTATATTCTGCTTACTATTCTGGGGGAAAAAACCATTTGGGAAAAATTTCCAGTCAACATCCCTTTAGCATTAATAAACAGAATGAGAGGACAACTTTGCCAGAAACCTCTGGATGACTTATGGTGCTAAAACCTCACAACAGAAGTAATATTTAGAGCAGAAGAGTTATCTTGTACATCTTTACAAAATGCATTTGCCCTAGGTGACTAGTGGGATATTGCCTGGGCACATCAGATCCTGGAGAACATGAGTGGAAGGGTTCTGCTATGTTCCTGTCTTGCTGGTGGGCTTCCCATAGGCATTTGAGTCACTGTTGTAAAAAAAAAGAAGGCTGGGTTAGATATGTCTTTAGTCTATTCATCGCTGAGATCCTGCATCATACTTGTGGAGTAAAACTGCACCAGATGTTAATACATGCATGAAGATCCAAGTGATTAAGAGTGCAAGAAGTAAGGGAGAGGAACAAGACAAAGATGATTCAAGAAAGAGAGAAAAGTGAAACCATGAAGTCAGAGTGTGAAGGCACTGTGAAGGCATAAAGTGAGACAAGTGAGACAACAAAGAGGAAGGGAGAGAGGTTCAGTGGAAGTGCAAAGAACAAGAGAAGCTGACATAAGGTGAGACAAAGTGTATGGAAGGAAGTGCTGTTTCTTTGTCTTACTTTTCTCTCCATTTACTACTGTAATCCCATTGCAGGGCCTTTTAGGGGCTTCTTGACTGACAGGGAACAGATCCTTGTCACTCACAGCAGCTGCTGCCCAGTAAGTGAAGTCTGGGGGATTTTCACATATTCCCTGAACTAAAGAATATGTAGGGAGTGCTCACCACATACTCCTGTAAGAATAATCTGTAGCCAATGTAGGTTGACTGCTACAAGGACCTCTTTACATGTCACACTTAAATTGGTTCAAGTATCATTGTTTTCTTCATAAAAACCTGGAATCCGAGTTTGTGATCAGGGATTTCTATCTCTGGGCCTTTTCAGTTCCTCAGGAGAAGTTAATAACAGCAACTGAAACACTGAAGTTTGCACAGCAGGCATTCTGTGGCTCTCTGAATTAGAGAAATAAACTCAGGTGTTCTGTTGAGATCTGCATGAACAATAGCACCGAATGAAGCCCGAACTTCTATGGCAGTGAAGAGAATTTATCTGAGCTGAAAGGAAGTAAGCACCTTACTCATGTCTAGGTACATCCTTATTTAAAGCACATTATTTTGGTATGTAATCCAACAAGCAACACTCCCCATACATGACAGTTAAAAAATGAAATAATAATAAATTAAATAACTAACCATTTTCTTCCCTTTTGTGACAACAAAAGTCTATTACCTGGGCCTGAGGAAGTTGTCTCATTCTACTTAACGGTAAGGCTGGTTGTGGCACTGTGGCAAATTAAATGAGTGCTATGGTTTCAATTTTGTAAGTAAACACAATTATGAGATAATTTAATTTTGTGTTGATAAAGTTATTCACAAAGCCACTATTAATGCTGAGAAGAGAGAGTGGAAATCATTCCAGCAATGGAAGCAAAAGGAGTTGTCATCTATCTGTGATAAACAGGACGTCACAGGAAAATACATACATAACATGTCCTGGGAGAACTGGGCAAACATAATTTGTGTGTGTGTGTGGGTGGGTGGGGGTGAAGTTACACCAGACAGATGCCATTCTGTTAGGACCAGCTGCTAGTCAGACACTGCTAATAAGAGTCTGAAGGGCTGTTTAAACCAACAGAAATGAGTCTGGGCCTTGCGACTGATGCTAAAGTGTATACCAATGCAGCCCATCAAATCGGTTGACACAAGAACGAGGGCTTTTCTAGGGGTGGTCTCATCCCAATGGAATCCCCTTCCACGGATAGCTCCTTTGGCGCCCTACTGGTTTTTAAACTAGCCCTACTGACTTGAATGTTCCAGGCTACTTTTACCTGTATCAGACCACAATGCTGGTCTATATTTTACTTTCAAGTGGTTGCTGTTATTACTAGAGCATTACTGTTATTTTTTTAAAAAATTCTGTGTGTAGTGAAATGAAATGTTTTAAGCAGCTATTTTCATTATTTATACTTTATGTTTTTACCGCCTTTTGATTTTTTTTGTGAATCACCTTGAATAAGTTTTCTCCCCCTAAAACATTTAAATAGCTTGAAATTTTCTATTATTCATATTTTTCTTCCGGTCCAAAAGAATTTATCCACATTCTTTTGTATTCAAAGATTTTACAAGCGTGCATTCATAAACAAAATAAAGCGGAATGAGTAGGAAACATATCTATTTGACCACTAGGTGGCGCTGTTGGGCCACTTTGAGCCGCGGTATTCTCAGATTGCAGGAGGCAGAACAAGAATGTGATTTGTTGCAGGTGTTACAACTTCAGTGACTTCTGCAAACAAAGCAAGGCCTGTTCCAAGATCTATGATGTTGTGTGAAACAAGTCCACATTTCAAAATCTCCATACTGAACAAATATACTGAAATGCAGATTCTTTTACAGAAACTCCAAACCAGGGCTATCTTCTCTTAAGTTTTTATCATGTTCTTTTTAAGCAGGGGTTGGGAACTGATCACACACCAAAGGTTGGTGGATTTCAGCTCCCATTAGCCACAGCTGATTCCAACTGTAGTCAACTTACATTACTACCATCATTTTCTGGAGGGTTTGAGGTTCCCCCATCCCTGAAATATTTCTGGTTGTGGCAAGAGAGATGAGAGTTGTAGCCCGTCTCACTGTCTACAGTTTGTCTGCTCCTGCATACCCTTCCTTTCCTCTTTCTCATTCTCTCTCTTTCCTGTTTCAAATGTTCCTTTAGGGTACACATGTTAAGGTTTCAGTTATTCTTAGACCATTTCAGCAGTCCATTGCTATGGTGCTATTAATCCTCTTTCAACATCCTGTGGAATTATGGAGTTTGCAGTTTCTAGAGGCCAAAGAGCTCTCTGACTGGGTATTCTAAATGCCCCTCCCTAAACTGCAAACCCCAGGATTGCATAGGATGTTGCAAGTAGAATAATAGCACTGTAGTGTAGAAATGGCCTGACTCTACAATCTCTAACCTGCTGTCTATCCTACAACATGCTTTTAAAGTGTTTGGTAAGACAGTAAATGTGGTGTAATGGTTTGAGCAGTGGACCATGACTCTGAAAACCAGGGTTAAAATCTCTGCTTGGCCATGGAAACCCACTGGGTGACTTTGGGCAAAACACAATCTTTCAGCCTCAGAAGAAGGCAAAGGCAGACTCCCTCTGAATAAATCTTGCCAAAAGAATTCTGTTCAACTTAGGGTTGCCATAAATTAGTGCACAACAACAACAGTGCAAGGCCCACCAAAATTAACAGAAGGTATGCTGAATGCTAAATGGAGCTTCCCTACTAATGGTTGCTGTTCTTGGGGCTTTATCACACAAGGCAGTTCAATCACAATTACAACAGGATACTAGCATCTTTGGCTGGGACTTATCATATGAGGTTGTTTCTCTTCTGTTCTCTTCTCTAGTGGGAGACTATTTGGAAAAAGTTTCTTTTACAAAGGAGGGCATTAAAGGATTAATCTGTTAATGACTTCCTTTGTAAAAGAAATGCTTTCCAAACATGGTGAGTCCCAGCCAAAGATGCTATTTTCCTGCTATAATTGTAATCTAACTGCCTTGTGTGATAAAATGCTTAGCTGGGTGGAAACTCCATGTTTGGTGATACGGTAACCACAGTCATCAGCCATGAACTACAGCTCAGAAACCCCAGTCAACACAGCCCACCATAAAGTGATGGGATAGGTGGTCTATATCTCTGAGAGCTTCGAAGGGCACAGAGATGCTCTTACACTGCTGTCATTCACTTCAATGGGCAGGAGAACTTCCTGGAAGATTATGTCCTCTGTGCTTATTTTAATTTCCTTTTATCCTCTTTCAGTTTCCTATCTGCCAAGTCAGACGGCAGCACAAGAACAAAAAAATGAGGTGCCTCTAGGAGATTGATGCCCCTTCTGCCATTCCTGAGCACAACCGTTTTGTGTCTCAGCCATTTACGGATTAACAAGGGGAACAAACTTCCTTGAATTAGTCTTTTCCAGGAACTCTGGTTTAAATCACTGCTGTCATCCAGGAAACAAACTTCCAGACAATTTCTTTTTTGACTCAATTCGTTCAATTTTTATGTAAGTGGATTAGAAAATGTGATTAAGGGTCACTGAATATTCACTGTCTAAATTTGTGAATACGCAAAGCAGAGAAAAGATGGAAAGTTTTTTAGAAGGAAGAGGAAATGGTGACATCTTCCATATTTCTCAGACTTCAGGGCTGTAATTCTAAACTGATTTACTTTTTAGTAACTCCTTTCAGTTTCACTGGTACTGAGTCATGAGAGTACTTCATCTGTAGCCAGAAATTAAGTGATATTTAAGAAACCATATGACTTGGTGAGAATCAATGAAATTTAAACAATTCCTCTAAAATCACGATAGTAAAACTATGTAGGTACGTGAGTCCTTAGAGTTGAATTCTAAAATTTGCTGTCAGAAAGCTGAGAGAAATTAGTTTCTTCTTTTCCTAGTAGTGTCCAGTTGAGATAAGCATAGCTGTGATTGCTAAAATTCTGTGTGTACTAAAAAGGCTATGGGACAGGTAGTGTTCTTGTTAATTGCATATATTTGCAAAAGCACTGGGGAATTAATCTTCTTCATAATAAATAATTTTTGTTATGCATCTTTAATTTGACTCTTACTTATGGTGTCCCTATCACAGAGTTTTCTTGGCAAGATTTATTCAGAGGAAATTTGCCGTTACCTTCCTGTTAGGCAAAGAGAATATGGCCTACCCAAACTCCCCCCGTGGGTTTCCATGGCTGAGTGAGAATTCGAACCTTGGTATCCTGGACAGCTCGTGCAACAGTCAGACCATTACTTGTCATGTACACTGTATTTATGTTTTAGACATTTCCAAATCAGAGAACTAAAACATCAAGAAGACTTTACTCTACTGAGCCCTTGCTCAGATTAAATCAAGTCTTTATCCAGAAGCTTGAGATTTCACTGAAATTGAATGGATATCTTTTTTTTTTTTTAATCTGGGGAAATTATTGAGTTTCTGTGATTTAAGGGGGTTTGGCACTAAGAACTGGCCTGTTCTTCTTTCTTCTCCATTTACATTAAATAAAGGTTAACCAGTTAATTTTAGGGAATCAGTGATGCAAACACATTAGAAAGCCAAATGTCACCTATTATTTGGTTTAATTTATTGGTATAATCCTTGACTAAGGCTTTATTAACTGGGGTTGCTAAAGTGGGCAAACCTGCTTAAAATGTGAGAGCAGAGGATGGCAAATATTCTAGCCTATCTTGATGCATATCCAGTGACCGAGAGTGTGAGAAACAGGAGACAAGTCCTATCTAAATAATGCAGAGAGCCCAAATTCACATTTCAAATTGCAGGATGCATTTCAGATTTCCTATCTTTCTGTTATTTATTTGATTTTTTTTAGCCTTCAAAGATTAAAGATACAAGTCATTATGAGGAAAACAGACAGAGGAGAGTCCTGCGAACTTTTGTCTGGAAGTATGTCTTATATTCAATAGGACTACTCCAAGGTAATATGTTAAGGATTGTGGCAGAAATATGTTAAGCAACCTAATTATGGGCCTATTATAGTGCTATTATTCCACTTTCAACATCCTATGGAATCCTGGGGTTTGCAGTTTAGGGAGGGGTATTTAGAATTCTCAGCCAGAGAGTTCTTTTGCCTCAGTAAACTACAAATCCCAGAATTCCACAGGATGTTAAAAAGTGGAATAATAGCACTACAACAGTGTAGTGCAGAAAGGCCCTATGATTTGGACAAGAATGATAGGGCAGTGGTTTCATTAGGTATCATGAGCACTGGAGTACTTATGAAAAATAAAAGATTTTTGTAAAAGGGTATCGAAAATGGTATCTGCTCCAGTAGAACCAGCATGCTGTAGCTGTTCAAGTGTTGAATATAACTCTGAAATCCGATTAAGTCCGAAATGACTTAAAGGCACACCCCCACCACAAGTTCTAGTCCAGAGCAGAAAAGAAGAAAATTCCACAAATCATCCATTTTTCTTCCTTGTGCAAGTTTAACATGCCATTTAATATATTTTAAAACCGTCTTGTAGTCAGATTGAACCAGAATTCATAGATTTAGGTCCCCAGATTAACAATATACTAAATATATGTTTAATTATGTAGTCTAAATAAGCTGTGCTGGGATCCCAGCATTTAGAAATAAAAACATTTTCAGAAAGGTGATGGAATCACCCTGAGATTTCATGCTGATTTTCTACATGAACATTAGAGTGCTTTGAGTCTCTAACCCTTCATTTCATTTAAAATTATGGACTGCCGAGGAGAGGGGAAAAAAACATCATTTTCAATTGCCACGTAATGCTACAAGCCTAATCCATGATCCTGGTGGCAGGATTTGGCCATGTGTTCTAAACGCTGGATACTTTGCCCAGCCCGATATTACTCATGTTCAGTCATTTATCAATATAGCTATAAATCAATTTAAGCAGGGAGGAGAGGGCTCCCCATGAATTAAATATGAACTTCCTTTGTCTCATAACATCCTGAACAAAGCCATCACAGATATTTCCAATCTGTCCCTTTGGGAATGTGACGTCTTCAATGTAACGTGATTGCTAGTTGGAGTAGAGAAGTGGCCCTCCATAGATACATACATATATAAACCCTATAAAAGGAGACGGTTTGAAAGGCTGCAGAGAGTACACTGAAGGGGAGGAGAGGCATTAGCCTAGGAAGGAGAGCTGGTAGACTTCAGACCAGCAATAAGAGGGAGGGAGCAGAGCAGAGACTTTTCCTTCACTTCAGTATCTGAGGAAGAAACTTGCGGAACAGCCAAAACAGCTGCAGAAAAATTCAGCACTGGAGAGAGCTCCCAAGGTTGCTTGTGGTCAAGACACTGTCCTGTTCTTGAGGAGACAAGAAAGCCTCCTGCCTTCTTTGTAAGTACAACTTTCCTGTTTCTCTTTGCCATACTTGATTTTATCTCAGTTTAAAGAAAGCTCTTTCTTAACTATTTAAGTAAGTTGTATGTCGGGGTGGGAAGGAACATCTTGAATTTCCATTTGAGGTAACAATATAATAGCTTCCAAAGTAAGATGAAAGAAGTTCATTTGCATGATTAAAAAGGAATCTAGTGAAGGAACTCCTTTGGTGTGATACATTTTAAAACTTATCTCTCAGGTAGCTGAAGCCTTGGGGAAAATTATAACCTCTGTCCTCTTGCTCCTAATCAATACTTCAGAATATTGCTTTCTAACTTAATTTTAACTGCTATTCTTAGCAAGCCCCTTCTCAGCACTCTTTTCATATTCTTGTGTCAAAATCTGGGGTTTCCCCCCCCCAGTTCCCACACTGTACATTTGTTTCCTCTGTCTCCCATGTTAACAATATTGTACAAGCAAGTTCTATTGCAAATAACACTTCCTCTGAAATTGTCCACTTGAATGTCAGTAGCAGTCTGCTTGAATTTTAATAGTAACAGCATTTTTCAGAGTAGGTGAATTTATCAAAGCCTTTTAAAAAAAATCTTGTACTTTTGTGTGTTGTTGCAACTGTAAAACAATGTGGATGGTTTTGCATGAGAATGAATTATTGTTCATTGAGGCCATTTGAAAACTCTTTCCAGCTCATTAGTAGCTTGTTTTTAGTTCTGAAATCCTACAAGCAGAAGTTATGGACTAATTCCCACTGAGTTTAACAGTGCCTCAAAGCAACTGCTGCATTTGGTTGCAAACAGCCTTTGTTATCACACTTCAAAGCAAATTAAGTATGTTGAGCCTGCACTTTTTGTCTCAGTCTTGTAGGAATGCAGAAGCTATGCAATACAATTTTAGCAAGAGGACTGCAAATCTACCTTATGGAAGTTAATATTTCAATTCTTTAGTTACACGTAATCAATAAAATTGTTAGTCAGTCAGTCGGTGCACCTGTTTGTGTCTCTGCCAGTCATTATGTTACTTCTGGACCAGATGTTTTCTAAAATCAAGTTTTATTTAAAGCTTCTCTGTAACTTAAATTTTGCACCTCACCCAAATAGCACTTGTAAAAAGAGAAAGCATATATAAGTGCAATTCAAGACAATATAAAAGTTTTTGTTCCTATTCCAATTAACAAAAGTAGTCTTCATGACTATAGAACTAGTCTTTTTAGTTCTGAAATTCCTACAATTATTAACCTCATGTTTGTATCATAAGGAAATATATTGCCTCCGAAGATTGACTTTTGACATCAGGCGTCCAAGTGAATATGTCCAGCTCATATTTATGTTTGATATTCTGAGGTGTCAGAGATGGATCAAACTTCCAGTTTTCCTGGCAGATGCTTCATAGACAATGTCTTGGTTTATTGAAGACCTGGATACTGATATTTGTATAATTGTTGCTAAACCAGGTCCAGAAAGATGGAACACAGAAGTGGCTCCCAGTTTCTCCTGTCCTTTGCCCTCCTCTGTGTTCTCTTCTCTCAAGCTGTTGCTTTACCTCCTCTGGGAACATATTCAGCTATGAGGTAAGATTTCTCTGCTGAAACCTATCTGACAAGAAATGGTATGACTTACAAGTCCAACAAAATGTTTGGATTTCTACCGCTGAGCTAAATATGTGAAATAGACTAGAAACTGATGGCCAATTCAACAAGAAAAGAAGAAAAATGGATATTTTTACTGAGCAGTGCAGCCTACTGAGAGAGAACCAGCGTGATGTAATGGTTTAAGTGTTGGACTAGTACTCCATGGAACTAGGGTTTAAATCCCCACTTGGTCATGGAAATCCACTGGGTGACCTTGGTCAAGTCACATTATCTCAGCCTCAGAGGAAGGCAATGGCAAATCCCCTGTGAACAAAACTTGCCAAGAAAACCCTATACTAGGTTTGCCTTGGGATTTCCATAAGTTGAAAACCACTTGAAGGAATATAACAACAACAAGCTGTCCATTGACAAAAATTAGCCAAAATGTCAACCAAACATTAATTTTCAATGTCTTTTAAAATACAGGAAATTCTTTTATACAAGTCTGCTTATAGCAGAAATGTTAATCTGTGTCTCATCTTGCAGCTTCAAGCCTAAAAGTGAAAATAAGGTAGCTTACTTGTCCATTTGGAAAATATTTTTTTTCCTCACATAATATTCTTTTATGAACAATTCCCTAATGTGTAGAAATTATAAAATATTTGGCTGGTTCTCTCGGTCTAGGATCCTCAGGCTGCCTGACATTTACCTCTTTAGCATTCTTTTCTTATGGAAGGCAGGACTTGGGAAAATTTTGGAATACAACTCCCGCAATCCCCCACAAGGATGACTAATTATGTTTCCAAATTCTGATGAAAGGATACACACATAAATCTGATAAAGTGGGCTATAGTTCATTAATATGCCATAATAAATTAATAAATACATTTATTAATACATTTGCTAGCTATTAATATCCCACACAAAAAGCACATGCAGACACAAACATCACATCAGTTTTATTTCAGCAATGCATATAGTAAAATTAAATGTGATTCAACAATATGTTAGAGAATAATGTTTAGCAAATACAAATGTACGCATTCCAGTTTCTCAAAATTGGCATATTTACAAATTGACTTGAACACTATTCCATTTCATCTTAAAGACAACTTACAGTCCAGGAGTTGTAGTCTGATGAAAGAACTCTGGAAGTGAACCCGCATATGGGGTTACAGTTGCAGGCCCTGTTCTATAACCTGCATGTAGTTGAATGTCTGCATGAAATTTATACAATGCATTTATTCAGTTGTACAAGCTTTTCATTGGAAAATATAGGGTTCTTGATCTTGTAGAAAGAGTCCTATTCTGGTAAAATGAGCCACACAGTGATTGAACTGTTTAAACTCAAGTGCACACTGATTATGTTGAGCAAATAAGACATATGGATCACCTATTCCATGAACATCCAATGGATGTTATTAATAGTGACTGTATAGATCAGTGGTTCTCAACCTGTGGGTCCCCAGATGTTTGTGGACTTCAGCTCCCAGAAGCCTCAGCCACTATGGTCAATGCTCAGGGCTTCTGGGAGCTGAAGTCCAAAAACATCTGGGGACCTACAGGTTGAGAACCACTGGTATAGATTCAAGACCTCCCCCCGCCATGGAAATATCTCATAATTCTCAAATTCCAATATTTCATCAGTTCTAGAGAGGACAACAGCTTTCCTGGAAGCACAAGGAGATCAAAGAGTGATGGGAATTAAAATTTGTCATTGACTGATAAAAGAAAATAAGAATCTTGATATTTCAGTGGGAGGGGGGTGAGGTGAAGTCTACTGTCTATTTTTTCTCAAGTAAAATATTTAATTGCCAGGTTGAGGTCAGCCTTAGGTTATTCATGTTTGCCTAAATCTTTAATCCCAAGAGTTATACAGAGAAGAAGGACATAAATCCAGGTTCAAGCTGCGCAATTACTGGTTGCTTTATCCATACTCCTTATGATTGTCAGTATGAGCTAGCAGGGCATTAGCACTGAAAATAGTCTTTGTGCCTGCCTAGTCTAGCTGTCATTAGTGGTGAATGCTAGCCAACTCAATTTCAGCTTCAGAAGCTCCATTTATACTCTAATAGCTTGTTAACAGACACAGAAGTGGCAGAACCAGATGAAAGGGCTCTTTTTTGAGCCATTTTGCTTCAGGGATGACACTGGCCTATCAGAAACAATTTGCTCCTTCAAAAGAGATTCCAGCTATTTTTGTGACCACTGTTTTATCATCATTGCAATTGACAGGAAAGAATCCTGTTCAAAGCTGCAGCCCGGGTTAAGTGATATGGAGATGAACTGCATCAAGATGTTAAAGCAGTATTTCAGATTGTGATACGGATTTTCCTCAAAACTGACGTTGCAAATAACAAACAGCAAAGGCTTTTAGATTTTCTGAGTCCTTCTTTTATATGTTATATGCTATCTTATAGAAGCCTAATTTGCATTTCTAATTTGACAGAAACATGAGGAGTCAAGGTGAAGGTAGCTGCAATATTTAAGAAAGAAGAACTAGTTTGATAAGGTAGTTACTATACATCCCAGATTAGCCCCCCCATTCTGTAACTAACATTTGAGGGGCATTCTTTTTATATAGTTCAGACTGAAACTACACACACACACACACACACACACACACACAGTTCTTTGAAAAGGAAAGTAGATAGTCCTTTGAAAGGGAAAGGAATGCTGATTATAGCACAGCTGTATGGCACCTATTGGCTAATGCCTCTAATGTCCCAATGTCCCCTAAATTTTAGGATGTAGGACATACTTCTTAAAGCAGTTTTGAAACCATTTTCAAGGAGGTTTTGACTGGTTGGTAAGAATGATTAGGAATGAAGATGCATTTGAGTTATCATTGGGTTGGAAATAGTATAGAACAACAATAGTATAGTATAAAAATACTATCAAACAACAACAATATATGATAAGGTAGAGTGGAATACTATAAAACACAAACCTTAATAACATAAATTGCACAACAAATTGGAGACATTACAGCTGTACAACTGCTATGTATTACAAGACATACTGTTTATTTAAGCATATTGATAGGGCTAGAGATTATCATTAAAAGTGTTCCTCCTGTTGTTCCCAGTGAATGAAAAATCCACTATACCTATTTCAAGGGTGACATTGGTTTCATCCTGTTCCAGGGGACTGGATCTGATAGACATTCTAATGTGATTCAGGTATTCTCTTATTTATGAATATGCAAAGAGGTGAATACATTTTTTTCTTTCATTGCTCTTCATGTGTAAAGAGCAACAACCGGAAAGAGAGAGTTTTTGGTATGTGTGGTAGTTCTTCATGTGCTCTGGAACCCTGGTTTGCCATGGTTCTAAATTTCATGGAGACCATCCAGGAACAGAAGAGGCTCTTCTCTTCATCAACTCACTCTTCAGATGAGAGATATGACAGATGGGATTGGCCTAGCATACACCCCTTCATTACTTATCCTAGATAGTGAATCCATAAATAAGGCTAAAACTTCCTAAGATTGTCTTTGCATATTTCTGGGACATAGTGGTTGGTGGCTTCCATATCAACATGGCAGTGGATTGAAGTCTGTACACTAAAGGAGTTATCCAAGGATCTGGATTATATCTGTCAAGTAGGTTCAGCACCTTGGACAGCTCTTGTAAAGTTCAGATTAATGGATGGCTTTACTGACATGGAAGCTACCAGCCGACACTGATGGAACATTACTTTTAGAATCATAATAAAGTTGGAAGAGACCACAAGGGCCTTCCAGTCCAATCCTTTGTCATGCTCTTATTGGAATCTGAGTAGGAACAGCAAGAGGTAATAGAAGACTCCACAGAGAGCACTGCAGGTAGACCTCCTTCTTTGGAGCTAAGGCTCCTCTTAATTCATATCGAGAGATATGCACTACATTATGGTTCCTGAACACCACCTTGGGGCCAGTGGCAGTTCAACCTGAGTAACTGGAGAGAAAATATAAAGGAAAAAGATAGAAAAGAGAAAGATGGTGTTATTACTACATATAACCTCCCTTAATATATATTGCTGGGGCAGGGACTCATTTTATGCATCTACTCCTTCCAGAAAAACTATGTATTTAAAATGTAGGTTTCTTGGTATTTAGTTCTATGATAAGAAAAGACATACAACAAATTTCTGGACTCTGGGCCTGAAATAGATAGAACATAATCATAAGCTCAGATGGCAAATTAAGAAATATCTGATTAGCAAATGATGTATAGAATTATTCACTGGACAAAAGATTCCATAGCATGCTGAGGAACTATATCCAATATAATTACCGTGCAAAATTCAGGGATGAATTCAGTTACAGTATCAAAAGAACTGATGGACTAGAAAGAATTTTAGAATAATATTGTCCATTATTCATGTGTGGGTACTCTAAGCACTGGTGTGTGTGTGTTCTCCCTGAATTCAGTTCAAATACTGTTATCTTTTTCTTAGTGAAGCCTTGGCTATACACAAGATGGCTTTTTTAATGAGCCTTTTCTATGCAAGTTTGAAAAAACCTATTTATTTTTTAATGTTGGCCAAAACCCTGTTGGGATGTTGTGTCTTCATAAGTGGACTCACATCTATGGGAATTGGAATTGCACAGTTCACAATGTCCATACCCAGCAGAGGGCTGCTGTTACGTTACTACATAAATGTTTTATACCAATCTTTTTGCCCCCATCCAGAGAGAGTAGTAGCCATGGATTTAAAATTAAACAAAAAGCATCTTTAATAGAACTACTAAAATTACGTCACGTGGCCTTCCTGTGCTGGCAGTGGAGCTCTGACTGCTTGCAGCCACAGATTACAATAGATGGAAGGTGTACTTAGCAAAATGTATTACAGGTGGGAATCATACAGCCTTCTGCATGTTCCTGGACTACTGCTCCCAGCATTCCTCACTATTGGCTATGTTGGCTAGGAATGGTGGGGGATGCAGTCCAACAACATAAAAAAAAAACCCAGATTTTTCCTATTTTGGGGAAAGGTCTAAAATATGTGGTGGCATTCTAGGCAATTCCTTGATGGGATAGATTATCTAGATTCATATCAATCTGGCTTCAAGCCTGTTTATGGGATGGAGCTTGCTTTGATTCCTCTGGTGAATAACTTATGCAGAGTACTGGACCAGGGAAAGTGTCCTTGTTGGTTCTGCTGAGCATCTTAACAGCTTTAAGTATGATTAATTGTGGTATCCTTCTAGGCCACTACTCTGGGATGGGATGTAGGATGGCTGTTTTACTCTGTTGGAGGGGCAAAGTGGAAGGTGGTGCTGGGAGATTCCTGCTTCATGCCTTCATTGTTGGCATGCATAATCCCTCAATATCCGTTTTTATCCTACATGATATTTAACATATGCATGAAACTATAAGGAGAGGTTATCTGGAGATTTGGGTTCTAATGCCAACAGTATGCTGATGACACTCAACTCTTTCTCCTTTGTTCCTACCTCTGAGGAAGGAATTTCTTCTAAACTAGTTTCTGCCATCAGTAATGGACTGGTTGAAGGGGAGCTAACAAGCTTAAGCCAGAGCAGGTTGAAGTGTCCCTGGTCATTTGAAAGGAAGATGAGGGAATAGGAATTCTGTGTATGTTGGATGGAGTTATACTCCATCTGAAAATTAAGGTTTGCAGCTTGGGTATACTTTTAGACTCTGCCCTGAGCCTCTATGCCCAGGTTTCAGTGATGGTAATTTGCACAGTTAAAAATTCCTTAAGATAGCTTATCTAGCCATGGTGACATGTGCTTTGGTTACATCCCATTGGATTATTATAATGTACTATGCCCTTGGAAACTGTTCAGAAACATCTGTCAGTCCAAGATACTGCGGCCACACTACTGACCAGAGTTGTTTATAACAGAAAATTCTTTGTAATGGCAATTTCACTGACTACCAGTTTGTTTGATAATTCTACCAGCCTCACAGATATATTTAGTGACGACCTTCTTGGTGTTGCTTCCAGGCTCTGGAACTTCTTCCCATGGGAAACTTGGTTGGCCACCTCTCTGCTCTCCTTACAAAGGCAAAGACTTGGGGTGGAAAGGTCTTTTAATGGGGGACAATGTTCCCCTTTCTTGTTTATTTTTAAATGTTTTTCAACCATTTAATATGATGCATTGTTTTTAATACCGTAGCATAGCATATTGAACTATTTTAAATTGTTCCTTAAGACTGTAACTTAATGAGTTTGGCGCCTTTTTTTTATTGTAAGCTGCCTTGTGACCTGGGAGAAAGGTGGGATACAAATTAAAAATGAATAAATAGGACAGCAGAGACAGAGCCAATCTGGCATCTTTCAGCTGGGCCCTCTTGTAAAAGGTCTTCATAGTCATTGCTAACCATCCTGACTGACAAAATGAGCTCTTTTGTTTCTTTCCAGTTCATTACACAGTTCTCTGGCATCTCCATACATTGTCTTGTTCTTTTGTCTCCACCAGATTAGGAAACAGAATGCCATTTGAAGGAGCAAGTGAATCTGATCATGCTCAAGGTTCATTAAAGCCCGAGGGTGATATTTTGCAGACAACACTCCCTGAAAATGACAAATACTATTATGATGTATCCAGAGCTATGGACAGGTATGATTCTTTTTAAATCTAACAGACACTGCAAATATAAATATGCAAAGCTACCAATTTGAGTAAAGTGTTGGTATGTTCTGTGAAACTCTCAGGCTGCTTCCTCTCTTATTTCTTCTTCATGATCCATAAGCTCTGTGGGTGCTATGAGAGATAATGCAGTTGTAATTTTGAGGAAGTTTGTGATATGTTTGCAACTATAATGGATTGACAGTTAGGTAAACATAAACTGTGAATATTTAAGTGTGTGTTAATTTTTACAGTTAAGATGCTTTAAAATGTGATGAGAGAAGAGCACGGAAAATTAATGGTTTTAGCTGGCAACTCTTAGAATTCCCAGGATCAAACAATGAGATTTGTAGTCCAAAAAAATATTAATCCCTCAAGTTCTGGTTTACAGTTTGTTTTGACTGCAGAATTCTCCTTTACAGAAATGCAAGGCATGCTGATGGACTCTTCACAAGTGGTTACAGCAAACTTCTGGGTCAGCTTTCTGCAAGAAGATATTTGGAATCACTTATTGGCAAAAGAGTTGGGTACGTGCCTTTCTCAGGATGGAGCATTTTCCTACTAACTCACCAAGAAATGTTTAAGAGAATCAGAATATGTATATAGTTATTGCATATGCATATATTATGTTTAAATGAAGATATGTAGAGGGGCTCTGTAGGAAGGAAGCTCTAATCATAGTCTAGCTGTGATATCTGAATTGTAGATGAAGCAGTATTTTGCATTTTTCCTACATGGTGACAACAGAAAGTCATCAAAGTTGGTGAAGGGATAGGAAATACCACCACTACAACCCCAGTCTCAAGTTCTTAAAGTACGGAATTCCTTCATAAAATCATTTTTAATGTTCAGCAAAACTGGTTGCAAGTAACAAAAACTATGAATCAGAATTTTTTTTGCATGTTTCTTGAGATGTGACAGTGGGGAGATGTCCCTCAATTTTGATATTTCCTTCTTGTTATTGCAGCCCTCCAACCTCAGTCCAGGCTGTTATGTTCTGGAGTTTTCCAAATCCTAAGGAGTATAACCTGAGGGGAGGCAAGGAGAAACAAGAAATGGAGATGGAAACAGAATTTGAACTTATGACCCATTGACAGTCTTGTGCCTTCCAATTGTTCTCATTTGGCAGAGACTGTCTTGATTAGTCCTCTGTCTTCCCACTTTTTGATTTACTTTTTAAAAGGTCTCAATTTATCCCTTTTTCTTCCACTTTTCTCCTTTGTCTCCAGCTTATATCAATCACTGAAAACTGAATTCAAAATTCAAAAGTAGTTTGCACTCAGTATATTCAGCAGGAGAAGAAGAGAGAGCAGGGCAGAATCTTGCCCTTCCCAGTAGGCTGGAGAAAGAAAACTACTGCAGCCTCTCTTGGGTTGTGTATTCTTCCTGATTATAAAACTTTCGCTATTTTGACCACACTCTGATGTTGTTTGGCCATGTGTCCCAGTTTTAATCTTTGAAATGTGGGGAGAGTATGCAGTCTGGAATATTAGATGAATTAATGAAGGTGCTGCACTTATCTAGTGTGTAGCATTCTGAAAGTGGCAAAAAATTTGTATAAGAAGAAACAGAAAAGGTAAAATCTCAATATTTTTCAGGGAGACTTGAGAAAAGATCTCCACACTCTTACCAATGAGACCTTTATTAAGGGATAGAGTATATTTTCTGCATGCATAACTGTCCCATTGAAGAACATTTCATCGCAGAGAAAGATTGCAGGGCAGGAGCTTGAAGAATTATTGATAACCATAAAAAAAGTTCTCATGAACTTGACAAAGGCCTATTTAATTAGCATTCTGTTTTTCACAGTGGCTAAGCAATTTTTTATGGTAAACCCACCACCGAGATGTGAGTTCAATAGAATACTTTCCTGTTTATATTCCTCAGCAACTTATATTTAGAGGCATATTGCCTTGGACACTGGAAGCCATCTATGACTAGTAGCCACGGCTATAGCCTTAGCTGATATGAAGGGCTTATATCTTCATTATACTGCATTTCTTCCGTCCAGCACCTACCAATAGTAGAGTACTGGAAATCAAAGAGATACAAATCTGTATTTTACCACACTTAACTTTCTTCAGATTGCCTGTACAGACTTTCTTCCTGGGTTTCAAACAATATTAGTTCCTAGCCTTATCTGGAGAAGCAGGGAGTTAACCCTGAATCCCTTTTGCATGCAAGACAAGTGTTCTGCTAGTGAACTACAACCAGCCTGAGAGACATTTAATCAGACATATTTAATTAGAGAGCAGAAGAGAGTCTTTAAATTAGACCATAGGAGTTATACGGTAAAGAAAAACTGAGAAACTTGCCACCAGTTAGGCAGCTTTTAGCAATAGGGACTTGGGCATTTGGGAGGTGGCGAACTAATGTGCTAATTGTAGTTGTCTTTGGTGTTCCAGGAATAACAGTCCCCTTGATGAACAGATGCCAGTCAAACGCCACTCAGATGCCGTCTTCACTGACAACTACAGCCGCTTTCGAAAGCAGATGGCTGTGAAGAAGTATTTGAACTCTGTTTTAACTGGGAAAAGAAGGTAAGAAGAGAGGAGGCACAGAGGGCATGTAGTTTTTAAATGTCCAGAGCAGTAATGAGCTATTAAAAGAAGTTTCCCTTTAATATATAGAAAAGCGCAAGTAGTGTTTCCTCACAGTGGCTCTCTATTGAGAGCAATTTGTAACAAAAATAGCTTGAAAGAGCCGGGATTGTGTGCTGAAAGAAAGCAGATCATAATCCAGGTGTGTGTGTGTATGTATTTTAAATGCAAGGTTCATCCATTTGCTCTTAAGTATTATTATATAATTATGTATGAAACAAAATGTTCTTCATTATGTCTTGAAGAAAACTGATTTCTATAAAAGTGCTATGTATCATTTTATATTGTGCAGTCTATTCTTCTGTATAACAAAGCTAGGTCAGTCGTGTCATTTAAACAAAGATGAAGAAATGCAATAGAGAGAAAGTTCCTAAGATTACTCTTCCTTGTACTGAACATATGTATATTTTTACTCTGATACACAGCCAGGAGGAACTGAACCCACCCACCCTTCGGGAGGAAACAGAACTGCTTGAACCAGCATTTTCGGAAAACTATGACGATGTCACTGTAGATGAGCTTGAACTGCTGAACCACCTCCCCTTGGTAAGCTAGAACATTCTTCCAGTCATCAGAGCTTGGAAAACTCACTTGTTTGGATCCCATTCTGGGAGTTGTAGTCCAAAACAGTAATTTTTTCAGACTCTGGGAATTACTTTACCTTTAATGGTGTGCAGTATTTCCACATGCGTCACAAGGTGGGTTCTCCAAATCACCACTCTCAATGTCATGACTCCCATATGACATTTTCATGGGCATCATCTCTCAGGAAGATGATTGCATGCATTAAATAATTGTGTGATTTCTGTGAAGTATTTCTAATGAAAATTAGTGATTTGATACTGTTCATTTACTCTGCTCACTTGGGTTTTCTTAAGCCATGTGCACTAAGCCATGACACCCTACTTGACTCCTGTTTAATTAGGGTGACTACTATGTCTCTGAGGATAATCACACTGGCATTTCTTTTAATTAAAAAAAAAAGTCTACCCACACTTTTCTTTTTCTTACACCTTCTGATTAATTGAAATCAAAACTGCTCCTGAATATCCTGAAAGTAGCTCCTGGCACACTAGGCATGCTTAAGCAGGCTCTTGCCAACGCTGACTCTTAAATTATGGGTTGCTGCATATGAAGTGGGTCAAAAGGGGCATTGTGGAAAGGTTGTGAGACATTCATCAGTGGATACCATAAATAATATGGGTAGATCCAGGCAATTAGCACCAAATATATAATGCTTCCTCCCTGCACCCTGTGACTGAACTTTGAATTTATCTAGATTAGTTTTGGGATTTTCTTTGTTTCCACAATATACAGAATCCCCACTTAATAGTAACCTGAGGTTTTTCTTGAAAAATAACTGGGGTAAAATAGCCTTTTCAGGTTTGGGTAATGCACTTATGTGGAGAGGAAAATATCACAACGTATCTCTTCACTGAAAATATTAGGTGTATCTCAGTATAACTGGGACCTGCAACAAATTGTTGGTGATTTATACCCATCCTAGAACAGGAGCATTTTCTTCATAATACCAGTAAGACAACTCCCCATGGCTCTTCTAGATTATTAGGAAGTGCAGTTCACTCCCTCCCCAAAACACACAGCTGTATGCCAATTTTTATCAGTATTTGATGACTCCAGGAAGCCCCTGGGCATGCTCAGTCTCTACTGTGCTGTTTCTTTTACATTCATTGGTGTATCTGTTTTAAACGGTTGTGTTTCTGTATAACTTGCAAGCTGGTATTTCCTTCTTAGGGCATTTCTGCACCGCACTGTTATAGTGGTATTATTCCACTTTCAACATCCTATGGAATCCTGGGATTTGCAGTTTAGGGAGGAGCCTTTAGAATTCTCAGCCAGAGAGCTCTTTGGCCTCAGTAAACTATAAACCCCAGAATTCCACAGTATGTTGAAATAGCACTATAACAGTATAGTGCAGAAATGTCCTTAGACTTTTCATTTTGGCACCAGTCATATTGATGTTTGACGACTTCAAGCTACTATTTGAGTGAATTATGCACGTTACAGATTATATATCTCAAGAGGCCCTCTTTAGGCAACCAGTTGGGCACAGGGGAGAGAGTGTTGTCTTGTGTGGTTCCCAGACCGAGGAATGCATTCCTTTCAGAGTTGTGATCAGTCCCCATTCTTGTGAAGACATGTCTTTTCTAACTGGCTTTTTCAATCATTCTAATGTTTAGTGATTATTGATTTAATGGTTTTATTGTTCAGTTTGTTTTTAGTGATATTGTCAGCAGTCTTGAATGCTATTGTTTTTCTCATGGAAAGTCAGGAACAATGTTATAAATAGAATAATAAATATTTTCTCTTGCCATTGAGATGGTATGGCATTATTATTGTTATTATTATATTTTCATAGATAGCATGAACTATGATAGCATGAACTACAGCATGCTGGGCATGTACAGCTATATCGTCTGTTAGCTAGCAGCCTAACTGTGCTATGAAGTTCAACTGGATGAAAAAAAGGACATCCGTCTTTAAGATTAGCCTAGGACATTTTACTGCTTCCATCTCAATTCCTGATATTCAGAAGCTGACCAGACTGGCATTTGGAACTCTTTTCAGTGTCAGTGACAAAATAGCATAACTCACTGCATCTGAGGGATCCAAGAGACCTAAGGGCCTAAAACTGTAGCCTGCCTCGTACATGAAGCTCTGTTCCCCTGCACTTGTCTCTGTCCCATTTCAATGCTATTGTGCAGTACACCTCTTGTATATGCAGAGGTTCCACTCCAGGAACCCCTGCAAGTGGTGAAATTCGCAAAGGCTTGCACCCCATTATATTCCATGGTGGTGATGTGGGCATGGATGCTTCAGTGAGTGCATGCATGTGTCACCACCCTTTTTAGCTATAGGATGTGATACAGTCACAGATGCTCAAATTCACACATCTGGAGACTGCAGATAAGGAGGGCACACTGTATTCCCATATTTTTGCTATTTGCACCATAAAACATAAGTGTGGAAAGTACCAGTGAGGAATGCATACATGTGCATTATGATTTTTAAAAAGCATATCTTATCTTGTCATCTTATCATCTTACCTTACCTTATCTGTTTGGGGTTTTTTTGCAACTTTCACAAGGAGTTCTGAGACAAAAACGTGCTCCTTGAAATTGCTACATACATCAAGTGTCAATCTCGTTTGTTAAACCATCTAGCTGATTTCAGAAAAGCCGCACAGGTGGAAAGGCTTACATTTTCAGCTTGCTAAAGCTGAGCCAGGGTGGTACCATTTCCCTGAATTCCTTCATTGTTTGGAACATCGTGCCAATAAATTATTCAGCTAGGTGCTTACCAAATGAAGTACTATAAGAGTTAGCGTGTTCTCTAAATTTTATTAACCAGCCACATTAAAAGTCTACTAAGAGCAATTTCTAGTTTTCTGAATTCTTTTACTTTTAAGTTCAAGGCTATTATACAATCTTTGAACCAAACTTAAGAGGAAAAAGTCATTCCTTTTAAAATCAATCCTCTCTGAAATGTTCTTTCTTTTCTTCTCTCCTCAGAACCTTTGAAGACAACTTAACAAAGAAATCCTGCAAAAAAAAAATCCTTTTAAAGTCCTAGAGACAAGATCAAACTATTTTTTGAGTTTCCCATAGTATTTCAAAGAAATAAATTAAGTATTTAAACCAAAACAGATATATTGTGAAGTGAAATTTGTGATATTTTTGTTTCTTATACAATATAATAAAAGTGGATGTTTACATTGTAAATATTACTTCAGAGTGATCTACCTAAAACTGTACATACGTATGCTAGTTAGCTCATATAAATCCTGTGATTTGTTATGCTGTAAATCTGTTATTTTGGTAAATGCATATTAAAGACAGGCAAGTAAGGTCCAGGAAGAAAGTACCTCAAATTACTGTTTTCAGTTACATATTGAAAATCAAAGAAAGCTGATTAATAGCCCTCAAACATTTAATCTACCATTGTTATTTGAGCGGTTAGTGAGTAACCTTGTTCTCTTTCTCTTTTACTACAAATGTCCCCATCAACATGACTTCAAATCCCTGATTTTTACCACAGCTGTCAAAGAATTTTGCCTAAAATGAAATTCAACGTGGATATAATCTTCTAAAGGAAAGCATTGTTGGGGATATCTTGGGATGATAAAAACATTTAATAGGATATACAGAAATTTTCAAGTGATTTTTTTGATTATTTCAGTTGTAACTCAATTTATGACAGAGTAAAATTCCAGACAGATCTGGAGATCTCGCTAAGGCAAGACATTGACAGGAATTCAGAAGATACTTGGAAGAATTATCTCAGCATGATGAGTGAAATTTTTAAGAGTTTCTTCTTTTTCGTGTGTTGTTTTACATAATAAACCTAGAACAATTTTTCTCAAATAATTATCCCAGATGAAAAAGTTGTGATGTTGCCTTTGTGCCTCTTTTCAAGCTGTTATATATTCTAATGATACTGTCCCATCAGATGAGTTATGCCCTTTTTCATTTCTGATTGAAATGGACAAATGAATTCATCTGTCTATTGCACTCAGATATGAAAAAGGGCATGACTGATTCTGTAGAAAAGCAACACTCTTCCTGAAAAATCACCCACTCAAGAAAAAGGATACAGTCTTGGATAGATTTTTTTCACAGAAGGCTAGACCATTATTTCAAATATGGAATATTTTCATAAACAACCAACCAAACTAAAACCTGACAAGTATCTTGTACATTTATTGGTGTGCACATTTTCCATACCAAGATGTGACTACTGGTCTGTAGGTTCAATTTGTGCTGAAATCATTGATGCTAAGGAGTATTCTGCATTTGACTCTGTATATGTTGACTGATAAGAGCATTCCTAATATATACTTTAAAGGTTAGACTGGAGACACTTTACTATTTTTTCAAAATGAATGTAACTGATGAAATATGCAGACAATAAAAACATTTTACTATCATTGCAAATACAATTGTTTTGATTCAATGCTTCAATAATGTGAGAAGCTGTCAATGGTATAGATCAGCCAAGCTCTGCCATTTAATGAGCCTGAGGAGCAAGAATAAAATTTTGGGTAAAAAGAATAGCACTGTGGGAAGAGCTTTTGGAGATATTTTAGCACAGATGCCATACAATGGAACCAGGACCTCTGTGTATACCTGTGCATTCTGTAGTTTCTATTTAGCAGAGATCAATCCTGTTTGTTGATACAACAGTATCCCTATTTTGCAGCGTGGGTGGATAAGATACTGAAAGTGTTTTTTTAAAAAAATGTTTTATTTTATTTACTGTACTTGCACAGGCGTGAAAAGACATCAGTTTGTAGGATGTACTTTTTCTCCCTCTTTTTTAAAACTAGAACCTCTGTAAGGCTGAACAATCTGTGCAATCCTAGGGTTTTTAGTTTTGGAGCTGGAGCATAATAAATCTAGAATAAATCTCCAGCTGAATTCCCTGAGCTGCAACTCCCAGGATTCTCTAGGCTGGAACCAAGGCACAAAACACATGAGAAAGGGCCCTAGATGCAAGAATAATAGCTGAGAGTAGAACCAGAAACAAAATGGTGGCTTAGGGGAGTGGAGCCAATTTCCTAATCCATTGCATAAACTGTACAGTAGTAGGCCCTCAGTACAGAGCTACATCTATGCTATAGAATACAGATCTACACCTGTGCTATTGCAGCTCAAAGATTATAACCATGTAATTTAAGGGAATGGGAAAGTCTTATGTTGTTGCTGTTGTAATTGTTAAACAATTGCCATCGTACAAAGGCAGGAGTCATCCAATAAGACATCCTGGCCGAATAGCAAGCAGGCTGTGTGATAGCTGAGTTATCTTCTCAACTGATCATATGGATTGACCCTTAACCAAGAAATACTACCAACTTCAAAGCAGAAAATGCAGCTTCAGAATAAGAGGTAGTACACAATATTTATCCAGCTCCTCTTTTCTACTTCATTACCTGTGAGCTGTTTTTTCTACTACAAAGTTGCAGAATGCACTGAGGCATTTAGGTTTCCTTACACCTGAGGAGAGAAGTGAGGATGAAAATGCTAGCTCAGCCTCCTCATCCAGCCTCATTCTCATTAAACTCTTGTTAAAACAGGCTTACATCAGGGATGGCTGCCTGCCACACAAAGCCTTTTCCACCTACATAGGTTCTCTGTGTGAAGCAGAACCCTGATTTTCCTGGGATGTACATCATATGGAGAGCTTCCATAAATGCAAAAGTTTTCCTAATGTCTCAGTTCATCTGCAACACAAGGAAGATGATTATAACAGCTGCCATAGAAGGTCATGCTAGTAAGAAAATCTTCACTCTCCTTCCATGTACATGTCTTTATCTTTACACTGATAGGAAAAAAGCCTTGAACAGGATTTTCCCCTTTATCTGGAGCCTTATGGGTAGGGAAATAGGGAGAGAAAGGTAACAAAGTACCATATTTGCCGGCATATAAGACACACCTGTGTATAAGACACACCCCATTTATACATCAGCAAATGCTATTTGCTGGCATATACGACACACTAGTGTGTAAGAGGCACCCCATTTTCAAAAAGTATTTTTTTTGGGGAAAAGAGAGTCTTATATGCCAGCAAATACAGTAACTGGCAGGAGAATGAAATCAGTCCCTTCAACCAGTAAAGCATGGAGGCAAATTATTGAGAGATCTAAATTTTTACTCATTTCATTCTCTCCTGCAACAACAAAAACAGCAGCAGCAGCAGCAACAACTAATCTGCTACATGAGTTTTTGCACCATTTTGATAATTTTTTACATTTTTCTGTACAAATTTCATGAAAGGTGTTGCACAAGAAAAAAAACACAGTGTTGGGGACAAATATAATTTTTACACAAATAAACTTAGTATTTTTTGTGCAAAAACACATGTATACACTTGCATGTGCACCCACTCACACATACAAAACCTCTTTACAAAACTTTTGCACAAAAAAGCCCTGACAAAATGGCTTAAAATCCAGGGCAAAGAGGCAAAAAAACCCAGCAGCATTCATAATTTTTTTGACGGGGTATCTCAATATGTAACATACACTTTCTCAATGAGAATAAGAACAGTTTTAAATATTCCTTATCTCTTTAGCACAGTGAACAATTATTTATATATGGCTTATTCAAAAGTTTTATGTTCTGTCAGTACACAACAAATTGTAATGCACACACTTATACAATCTCCACTGGTACACAAACCAGACAGCCCAGCAACCCCTTGGCTGATGTATGGGACCTGTTTATGCATCCTATGAGCTCTGAAGACTGGGGAAAACTGACAGTTGGAACTGAGTGTCCTTTCTGGTTGCATTTCTCCATGTATGCAAGCCCGCACCTCCACGCACTTTTCTATACTACCAGTCAAATGGTGTTCAATCTGAAATTAGATAGATCTGCTCCTGCCTCTTGAAGAGATGTGAGCTTTGAAAACATTGCCTGACTATTCACTTGAATCCCTAAGTTCCATGGAGCCTAATCCTAGCCACCTTTACTCAGAAGTATGCCCCGCTGCTTTTAGTGAAGCTTACTGAGAGAGAAGAGCACACTATTTGCCGTCCAAAGCATATCTGCTAAAAGGAATGTTATTATTGAAACCAGTGGGGCTTACTTCTGAGTTAACATCAATAAATCGGAACCAAAAGTTTTGTTGTACTCCATCTTTATGAAAACTCATATCTGCCAACAGCCAGCCTCCAGTCTGGGTGTGAACTCCACATTTCATGGTGTCAATCTGTTGATGACTTCTTGACTGACTAGTAATTCTAAAATTTAGGATATAACCCTAGATCAATGGTTCCCAAACTTTGGTCCTCCAGGTGTTCAGGGCTTCATCTCCCAGAAACCCAGCCAGCTGGCCAACAGTCAGAAATTCTGGGAGCTGAAGTCCAAAACATATGAACAACCAAAGTTTGTGAGCCACTGCCCATGAGAGTTAAACCAGGAAAGAAAGCTCAGTTTTTAAAACAGAAATTGACATAGTGAAAATTGTAACCACTATGGAATGACTACAACTTCTAGGGGCAGTAATGAGACAATTGTTATGCAGAACATTATGCAGGAATGGAGCAGGGAGGATATGTTTACGCGGGATTGTGAAATTCATTCTCCAAAAAACTGGCAAAAGCAGAAGGTAGAAAGCGGAGTTCTCATTTACAAACCCTTCTCTGTCTTGTTCCAGAGCAATTCCCCAGCTTGATTTAGTTTGGTTTACTGACTTCTGCAGCACACTGACCTTTCCACTGAATAAGCCCAGCTTCTGTGGAGCCAACATGTCTGGCCTCTTGGGACGTGACTTACTCAAATAGCCACATACTATGTTCAACTGGAAAAAGCCCAGCACAGAGTTTCCTACTGGAACCTTGACAAGAAATCATTTGCCAGTTTGGAAAGCCAGTTCAGGGGCAAAGTCAACAAGCTAAAATATTCTTTCCATGTAAATTATATTAAAGGTCTCGGGCCAAAGCAATGTTCAGTGCCTACTACCACACCAGGTCTGATGCTGCAGTTTACCATTTGGGCGACTGATTTCCATATTTTAATTTACCAGCAAATGCCAGCATTGGTTGAACTTCTCAACTGTCAAATATGTTTTGGGGATTTATTGTCACCTTACAAATATTTTTAGGCCACCTGCAGAGCAACAACTGTCTCCATGGGGCCTTTCAAAGAAATTCCCACACAATAATATAAGAGAAATTAATAAAATCAATAGTATTGTCTGAAAAAAAGCTGTACTTATTCTCAAGACTGCTAAAACATACATGAAAAAATTTATGTAAGCTTGCACTTGAACAGATGTTAAAAAAAAATGGTCATGGGAATCTGCCCAGATTTCTGCATGGATCTTCAGAGAGAGAGAGAGAGAGAGAGAGAGAGATAATAATTTTTATTGAAAGTTTGTCTCAAAAATAACCCCCCACACACACTTCCATGCTTAAATCTTCCAGCTGAAATTGCTTATTTCCATTCCATTACAAACATAATTTCCATCTTACAGAGAGAAGAACAGTTACATTATTTCTTCTTTGATTTCTTATACATTTATATCCTTACCCAATCCAATACTGTTTCCCATTCTTTCTCAAAGTTCTAGATAGATTTATTCTTCAAAGAAAATGCTAACTTTTCCATCTCTATCATATCCAGAACTTTTAACTTCCATTCTTCTATATCAATATGTTTCTTTTCTTTCCAGTGCTGCACATATGTCAACCTTGCCGCAGTTATTAGATATAATAATATGTTCTGATGACTTCTCATTTCCCTTTGCTGTCCTAACATATTTAACAAATAAAACTCCGGTTTCATTTCAAAATTCAGCTTACAAATTCTTTGGATTTCATCATGAACCCCCTCCAAAAAAATTTTGCTATCTTACATGTCCACCACATATGGAAAAAAGACCCTGTCTTTTCATCACATTTCCAACCATTTGAATTCCCATTTTTTGTTATTTTTTGTAATCTTTCTGGGGTCATGTACCATCTGTAAAACATTTTGTAAAAGTTTTCTCTTAAACTTAAGTTTGGTGTAAATTTTATACCTATTTTTCACACTCTTTCCCAAGTTTCTAATTCAACTGAATGTCCCAGATTCTGTGCCCATCTACCCATTGTATTTTTGACCACTTCTGATTCCATTTCTCTTTTCAACAGTAATTTATAAAATTTGGAAATTCTTTTCTTTTGGTTATCTTTATCAGTTCATCTAATTCATTTTCTTTTCTCTCAAATCCGTATAGTTTTTGGTCCATTCTAAATCTTTCTCTGAGTTGTCTCCATGGAAACCAATTTAGTTCATGCCCTTCAGCCTTTAATTCTTCTTCTGTACACATTCTTGGTTTGTCGCCCTCCCCTTTCAATAACTCTTGATATGTTAGTAAATTTCCTTGTTTTGTTGGGGCGATTTTATAAGCTCCTTGTGGTGAGGTCCATACTGGTAGTTTTGTATAAAATTTTTGCTTTATTTGTGACCAAACCTTCAACAATGTCTTTCAGATGCAATCGTTTTTAAACTCTTTATTCACTGTAGATCTATCATAACCTAGATATCCATGCCATCCAAATCTATTGTTTATTTCTTCTAAGGCTTTAGTGGTTGTGTTTTCTAATTGAATCCAGTCTTTGATCCAATCTAAACAACATGCATGGTAATAGATTTTTAATGACGGTAAATCAAGTCCTCCTCTCTCTTTTGCATCTTTGAGTGTTTTAAATCTAATTCTTGGTTTTTCCCCTTGCCAAATAAATTTTGTAATCTTTCTGGGGTCATGTACCATCTGTAAAACATTTTATAAAAGTTTTCTCTTAAATTTAAGTTTGGTGTAAATTTTATATCTATTTTCCACACTCTTTCCCAAGTTTGATCTTCAGATATATTTAGACATCCTGATAATGCAGTCCTTGCTACCATCGCTGTTGCTGCATATATTACCAGCACAGGACAGGTAAGTAGAAAAAGAACAATGGCACTGGTCAGAGAGAAGTGGTGATGAATGAATCTTCCTGATGAATTAAACATTTTACTGGGGAGGGGAAATTTCTCAGATGAGGATCTGAGTTAGAGGAACATTGTTCTGGACCTAGCCAAGCACCAGTAGCATACCAAAAGTGGGGCAGTAGGAGCAGTTCACCCCAGGTGCAGGGAATAAGGGGGTGTGGAAAAGGGAGTCCTTTTTTTTCCTGGTGGGATGGGGAGGGGAGAGCACAGGACTTTCTTAGGTATGAACAGGACTGAGGGAGAGAAGACCAGGGAGGCCTAGCTGGAGCAGCAGGACTCCAGAGCTCCTCATCAACCAGGCTGAGGGGGAGGCTATGCTAAGGCTGTTGCTGGCATGATGTGTGTGTGTGTGTGTGTGTGTGTGTGTGTGTGGCACTGCCAGGGCAGGAGGGGCCTCAAGTTGCAGCCAGCACTGAGATACCCTTTGCAACTGAACAACCTTGCTTCTTCTTTTACTTGAGAAAGGGACTGATAGTGGTTCCTCCTACTTTTCTCTCACAGTTGCCAGGGAGGGATATAGATGTACTGTGGGTCATGGAAGGCCAGGACCAATACCCAGGGGCTCTCCAGCAGCCCTAGCCTGGCCCTACCTAATGTGGGCCATTTCTGCACTACACTCTTATAGGGCAATTATTCCACTTTCAACATCCTATGGAATCCTGGGGTTTGCAGTCTGGGGAGGGGCCAGCTGGCCCCTCCCCAAACTGCAAACCCCAGGATTCCATAGGATGTTGAAAGTAGAATAATTGCGCTATAAGAGTGTAGTGCGGAAATGGCTGTGGTCTCAGTCTTGGGAGCTAGACTGATGCAAGGGGTAGCAAGCATCCAGAGCCTCTCAGGAAGGCCAGCCAGAACAATCTGCTACCTGAAATGGAGCTAGAAGTCATGCCTCCACAGAAAAGCAAGCCATGTTATTTTGAGTTGGGAAGCAGAGGAGCTCCTGTGCACCCCATCCCTCCCCACTCTGGGTATAAAATATGCAAGGCATGCCACTGCCAAACACAACAAGTAGGCCATATTCATAGTGTGAGCAGCACTTGGAAAGTTACCTGTAGAAGTCTACTCTCAAGCATTTCACTGATGAAAATAGGATCAGATATTTATAAGAGCCAGTGTGGTAAAGTGGTTTGAATGCTGGACTATGACCTTGGAGACCAGGGTTCAATTCTCCGCTCAGCCATAGAAACCCACAGGGTGCCCTTGGGAGCATCACACACTCTCAGCCCCAGAAAACCCTGTGATAGGCTCACGTTAGGGTTCCCATAAGTCAGAAACAACTGGAAGAGACACAAGAAGAACAACAAGAATAACGATGTAATTTATAAGGAATGTGACCAGAAAACAGGCACAGTCAATCAATCCAAGAGCTTTGGATCTTTTTATTTGGTGGAAGAGGTTTTGTTTTTTCAGGTTAACCTCTTTTGAGCCACATCATACCTTTGGATTCCAGCACTGCCCAAGAATTAAATTAGTTGGTGAGGGTGTGGAAAAATAATGTATGACAGCATCAGCTCCGGAAGACAACTGGGATGAAATTCGTAAAAATGCAAATAATTGGGGGAAAGTATTCTCCTGAAGAAATTGATGCATATCTTTAGGAGGCCTCATTTAGGCTACAATCCCATTCATATTTACCTGGAAGTAAGTCTCAGTGAACTTACTGGGGCTTACATCTGAATAGGCATGTGTATAATTGCATTGTTAATTTAAATGGAATATTTCTTTTGCCAGAATAGACTCTAATCTTCCACTCAACACAGAACCTTCCTTCACTCATTTTCTTTCTCACAGACATGCATACACTCCTTCCTCCGGCTCTCACATACAGATACACAAGCATATACATTTCTGTACCTTTGTCACACACACACACCAGCATGTATACATGGAAACACACTCTCCCTATTCATTCTCTCTCTCTTTCTCACAGTGATATACAAAAACACACGGTCCCCCACACCTGTCTTTTCTGCTTGGTCTCTGAACTTCTCCTCCTCCCTAACAGCTCCTGGCTTGAACTGATGCTCACTTACTCCTGCAATTTGGTCTCTTAAAAAAACACAGAAGAGTTTTTGAAAAGCAGACAACACTGTGTGGCGCTTTATTTTTCTAATCAATTCATGGTTATAGTGAGACAAAGACAGGGTGGAATCAATTTGACTCCCCATAGCATTCAGAGGAGAAATGGCACTTGGAAGGTATGTAAAAGTAATTTGTTCCCATTATTCTTTAAAATGTTTGAAAAGTAATTTGGTTTTTTAGTTTTTGTTGTTGCATTGTAATAAAGGTACCTCCTTGCATTGTTCATTACTATTGTATCATTTTTGAAGGATTTATTTTTTAGGTCATTCTCTTACCATTTTTAGGATTGATAAGAGAATGGTATGAACTTGAAAAAAAATCCTATCAAAAATGTGAATTAACTTTGAAAAATAACTAGACTGACAAGACAATTTTACTGGTTATTCATTATAGCGGCAAATTAACTTCATTCCCTTTTAGTACATTACTTTTGGAAGGTAAGCTTTTTTTTATTACCAATGAAGGGAAATTTTTAAAAGCAGCATTTTCCCAACATCGGGTTTTTAAGACTCCTCGCTAAATACATTTGAAGCCTCCTTGAGTTTTGGTTGCAAGGCCTTTCTTGTATGGAGGACCAATGAGAGATTTCCTACAATGTAACCAATAAAATGACTTCCTAAGTGAAATTTTTTATGCAGCAATATAATTTTTCCCCCCTTCCCACTGTTTCTGCTGCAGACTGGAGCTGCCTGGACTGGCTAATGAAAACAACAATTTTGGTGGGCGTCCTGGGTTTCATGAAGACACCCATAATGTCTGATTTCAAATTTATTTTTTTATAATTCCATCGGGCCCTTGTAAAATTTTGTCCATTTGGGGACCACAAAAAAACTTTAAATTTAACACTTTGAAAAGGGCAAAGGGGGAAAAAAAAAAACCCCTTGGAATTGCCCCCAAACCCCCAAGCGAACAGTGGAGGGGGGGGTTTTTCCGCCCCTCCGAAAGGGGCCCGCCGGGGGCGGGGCGTGGCAGCTTTTTTCCCCCGCCTACTCCCTCGGCCCTTTGTCCAGCAGGCGGGGAGGACGACGCTGGCAGGCTCTCCATCCCGACTGTGTGGTCGGAGTGAGGCCTGTCCCACGGGCGAGCCTGAGCGTTGGAACCGGCCTCTCCGTCTTTGTTCAAGCAGCGGAGGAACTTGGCTGGCGCGGCGCTGCTGTGTCCTTTAAGACTACTTCGACAAAGGGGGAAAGGGGTTTGAGGGCCGTGGGGGCGGGGGCTCAGCAGAAGCGGCGGCGCCTCAGCGGCAGCCCTCGGCGGGGGTGCGGGGGGGCCTGATCCGGGGGCCCCGTTTCCCCTTACAGTTTTTTCCCCTCGGTTTTTGATTGCTTTTTTGGGGTTTGGGAGTATTTTCAGGGAGGAGGTGGTTGCCGGGGGTAGCCCCCCCAACTAGTTAGTTCGAAGGCCCCCGGGGGTTGGGGGAGGGTCCCCCCTTTTTCAATTTTGGAGGCCCAGCGGGAAGGCTTTTTTTTGGTTGCTTCCAACGAACAGTTGGGTTGAGAGGTGTGACTTTTAGTAAGATTTTGGCTGCCCCCCCCTTTTCCCCCGGTTTGTCCACGGGAGTTAGTGGCTGTGGGGGGAGGGGGCCGAGACAGTGGGCCCATTTGGGTAAACAGTTATTAAAAAAAAATTAAAAAGTTTTATGAAGGGGGGAAGTTGTTGTTTCTAAATATGGTTTCCCGAGAAGGAAACACCCAAGGGAAGCAGCTTGCAGGGAAGGCCAAAAAAACCCAAAGGGGGGCTGCGGGAGCGAAAGGGGCCACCCCCACCCAAAGAGGCGCAACCCAGCAAACCCACGGCTGCCCCCTAGTGGCTTTTTCCCCCCGGAGGAAAAAGGGGGGGTTTACATGGCCATTTTTAAAGGCTTGACCAAGGGGAAAAGGCAATTGCAGTCTGGGGGGAGGTAGCGTGAGCAGTTGGTTGTCATGCCAGTGGGCACTATTAACCGGATGTTGGCACACTAGATCCCCTTAAAGAAAAGGGGAAAAACAGCAGCCAATCGTTTGGAGGGGCAAGTCAGGTTTTCCCATTGAACAAGTCGGCGGAGTGGCCGGACCCTCGGGGAAATTTCAGACAGCGGGAGAAGTCAGGGTGAGTATTCCCCGGGGGGATCGCTTCCTGTGTCTTGGCCTTGGAACCTAGCTACACCGTAGGTCCCGGGGAAAGGGCCCCCCCGCGGCTTTCCGGGGCCATTATTTCTTCCTTCCAGCCTCACAGGGCGAGGTAGAATCCCCCTCCCACCCGCATTAAGGGGGTTAAAAATTTAGGTGCCCCCGGGACTTGTTCAGGGTGGGGTTTGGGGTGGAGAAAAAAAGGCCCCAACCTTGGGCAAGGGGAAAAAAGGAGGCTGGGGTTTGGGGGAAAAACACCTCTTTCCCAATCGAATATCTGGGGGAGAATATGGTGATTTGTTCCCCCTTTTAATTGAACCAACAAAAAAGCCAAAGAGGATTTGGAGGGGGAGAAAGAAAATTAAAAATGGGGATTGGGGGAACTGGCAATTTGGGTTTAAGGGATAATGTTTTACATGGATGTGATAATTAAGGCCCATTTTCCGGGGGGACCTATGCTAGTGATTTGAATACCATTTATGGGGTCCATGATTTTCAGGGAATGGCTGGCTCATTATATGAGAAGTTTAGGCTGAGAGCAACGACAGAAGCCTCCGGGGGACAAACATAACCAACTTCGTGCGGCTACCTCAGGGGCCCCCCGTTTGGTGGGGCCCAATAGGACGCCGGGTGATTTTAGGCTCCCCCCCAAGGGCCCGGGATCAAAAAGCAACAGCAGCCAAGCGTGCGGGGATATGGGCGCAGGGTTGTGCCCTCGTCCTGCAAATACAAGCACATAGGGGGATTCCCGGGGCCCCCCCCGTTTGTTACTGCAATAAGGGGAGGGGGGGGGAAGGTTCAAGGAGGGACCCAAAAAAAAGGGGGGGAGGGAATAAATCTTTTCAAAGGGCCCCAGCCCAAATTTAAAAGTAAAAAGGGGCTCAGGCTGGCTCCAATTTTATCCGGCCAAGCAGCAGCACAATACTTGAAGGAGGGATTTACTAAAGGTTTGGGCCCCCAAATACGGGTCCTCGTAAGTTTTTTGGTAAAAAGATCTGTGGTAGGTAATGAGCATGTAGTTAGAGAAAAAATTAGTAAAGAGGTTTCTGAGGGCAGGGTTTTGGGCCCCTTTATGTCCTACCCCTAATGTTAGGATTTCCCACTGGTGTAGTCCCCAGGAAAGCCCCAGGTGAATTTCGGTAATCCACCATTTTTTCCCCCAAAAGGTGAATCCTTTAAATTACCTCCCCGGGGATTTATGCAGTAGGATTTCGTTTGATAAGCAGTGGGGTAGTGCGCAGGCATGGTGTTGGCACCGAGGGGCAAATTGACATCGTAGCCTTTCGTCTGCTAATTCATCCCTCTGATTTGGCTCTAGGATTCGCCTTTGGGGGTAAATTATGTTATCGCTCTTCCCAATGGGATGTTCCGTGTCGTGTTCTACCTTCAAAAATTTTAGTATCTTCTTAGAATGGGCCATCAAAAGGAAATCTGGCCTGTGGGCATTGTGCATTACTTAAAATTTCTTATTTGTCAAAGGCCGGCTCTGGGCAGTGTGCATTCTTTTCAAATTCACATCGCTCAGGGGGGGTGAGTGTGCCATTACATGGAAAACTGAAGGTCCTTAAAGCAGTACATTTTTAAGTATAAAGTTGGAACAGTGAACCAGACATGTAAATTGCCATTTCCAAGGTTCAAGATTTGAGATCAAGGGTGTCATCATTTTGGCAGGCGCAAGGTGACCCTTAGGGGGTTTCAAAAGATCCGGGGACCCCTTAATTTGTGTGCAGGGGGTGGCACCGGGCGGGGCTTTTCTCCCTTGTATGCCACCGGGCGCCCCCAAACCCGCATCACAGGATTAGGATCACAAGGGGGGGTAAAGGAAGAGGTCGGCAGGAGTTCCTGGCAGGCTTTAATGGGGTCTCCTTTTGGGGGCGAAAAACAAGGTTAGGGACGCTTACAGATATCATCGGAGGCAAGGTCCCTAGTTTTGGGGTCTTTTTCAGGGCTGGTGTGCACAGAGATGGCCTGAGAGCTGGGTGGAAGAGGCATCACAGTACCTTACTTTTTTGGGAAATTTTTTCCAATATTGGTGGCAGTGCACATCTGGGCACGGGAGTTGGCAAAAGCCCAGTCCATTTTGGGGTGACAATCAATCTACTGTAGGGGATTAATTTTTCTTCCAGATCACAGCGCGTTATGCACCTGGTTCCTTTTAATTCAATGTCTCTCTTTTAAAAACTTTTAGCTGCATGGGAGGCGGGAAATTCCTTTGGGGACTCTCTCTCCCGTATGCAGATGGATCATTTCAGGGAACTTGTGCCAGAAGCTGCAGTTCATCCAAGCTGATGCCCCCCCACCTGTGGGCTTGGCGGGGGGGGTAACACGATATTGGTATGTCAATTGCACCAGCACCAGAAAGAGTTTAAAGAGCTCTTAGGGAGTTTAACAGTTTTGGGGGGCCAAATTATCTGACTTTGGGCCCCTCCTGGTAGACCATGTTTTGCAGTTTTGTGTGGCCCTCAAGCAAGCAAACTTTTCTCCACAATCCATTAATTTTGCATTTCAGCAGGCCTTTTTCTTCAAAGGGAAGAGGCTCCCCGATTCAACCGGTGATTTTAGGAACTAAATTTTGAGGGATGGCACCGGTAAAGGGGTGACCTGCGATGGAGACAACCCCTCTCCCCCGACATCTTGAAGGTTGAGTGGTGCTTGGAGGGTTTTGTGTGTTCGGTTTGGGCTCTTTGTTTCACTCGGCAGTCTCACAGCATTCTTTGGGACATTAAAAGGGGAGCAGCTGGTTGTTGGTAAAAGGGGGCAGGGGGGCAGGGCCCCGGAGTTTCGTGACCTGTACTGTGGTGAGCGGTATTTGCGTCTGCACATTAGGAGATGACAGACCAGGAGAAGGAGCAATGGAAACTTTACAGGAATGTTCTGTAAAGTTGTGCCCTGTAGGGCACTGAAGCTTTTACGGCCAGCCAGGGGGCCCCTGCAGGGCCACTGTTTTGTCATGCTGATGCGGCTCCGCTCACCAGGTATCAGTTTTTGGGATGCAAAAAAGCCTTATAAATTTGGGGTTTCAAAGAATTTTTGGAATTTTTTGTATTGGTGAGCCTCTATGGATCGATGGGCATGAAGGCCGAGGCATCCAGAGGATGGGGAGATGGAAGTCCTGGCATACCAGCGGTATGTGAGGCCCATCCCCTGCCCCAATGTTTCTGGTTCTTTTCCCCCGCTTAAAGGGGAGCAGTGTGTTTTTTTCCGTTTTTCTTTTTGGTAGGGGTGAGAAAAGGGAAAAAAAGGCTGAAATTTATTGGGGAGGACCTTGATTCTGGCTTGGCACGGTTTTTTACCTTAGCTGTTTAAGGAGGGCTGTTTGCCCCCGCCTAGGTGTTGGGATTCACCTTGGGGGCAAAATTTACTTTTTAAAAAAAACCTATTTAAAAAGCATTTATATATGCGACAAATTTAACACACATGGCCTCGACCTGCATTACTTGGTCGGCTCTATTCAAAGAAGGGTATGGCTGGGGGGGGGACCCAGGCCTTTGATTTACTGACGAGTAACAAAGAAATTTTCAAGGCTATGAAACAGGGCTTGGGGATTTTATTCCACACCATGACATCGTTTTGATAAAAGATTGTATAAAGTGAGGGGCCACTTGCACCTCAGGTAATGATATCTTTCTGTGGGATTTGCAGGTGGGCATAAGCCATCCTGGAGGTGGGTTGGGGGGGTGGCTAAACAGACACTTCCCCTTTATGGGAGGGGGGGGGGTCAATGGTGTCGGGGAGTACCTATGGCACCATTTGGTGTAGGGGAAACGCATCCTTGAGGAGGGCCAGGACTGGCCCCTCGGCGTGACCCGGGGGTCGGTTGGGGGTCACCCCAACAGGGCCCGCCAAGGCTTAATGCAGCTTACGGTTTGGTTTGGGGCCCTATACAAGGCTATGGAAATGGTCGGGAGCTGTCTTGCCATAGTTCACACAGGCCTTGACCCCCCGTCTTAGGTCAGAAATTAATTGTTAAGTTACCTCATAATTATGTTTAAATTTGGCATATTAATAAATTGCCCTATTGAACCCCAAACCCTGTGTGTTTCTATTTTCCGGGGTTGGGGGGCAAAAAATCACCCGGGATGTTTTCCCGATAGAAGATTGATAGGTATATATCCTTTACCTTCCTACTCTGAATTGGGTTTGCAGTGAAGTGGATTCCCCTCTCTCCCCTCAACCATGGGCCCGTAGGTACTGGAGCCATCCCTGCTCAAGAAACCCATTTGGTTTGGAACAGGGTTTGGGGGTGGGAGGGGAGGTTTTTTTCCCTTATCAAGGCAGCCTGGTGGTTTTTGTTTTAGTGGAATCACAGCCCCTAAGGAAGATTTCCTTGATGGGATTGGACCACAACATTTAAAACCTTTTTCCCCTTTAATAAACCCGAAATGTTTTTTTCCTAACCAATTATCAGTTGGTTTGTTTTTGTTCATGAATTACAATGACATTGTAATGATATTTTACCATTGAAGTTACTTCTACAGCACTGGATAATCACCTTTTTTGAAAAGTCCCCCCAAACCTCTTGGAGAACACAGTGCTTCCCCCCCTGAGCCTTCTTGTTTCCCGGAGAGCAGGGGGGTGGCAACTCCAGCCCTTTTCCCTTAGCCAGTGTGCTGTGATTTAACCACAGCCCCACCAAAACCCCAACCATGAATGTCACCAAATGGGCTTTATAACAACTTCTTTTTAAATCACAGAAAAAAAATTGTTATCAAAGACCATTTGGTGACATTCATGGTTGAGGAAGGACAGGACTAGTCCACTATGGCCTTTTCCGCACTTTGATTTAGCAACGGGGCAGAGCATCCTCCGGCGAGGATGTTTGCACTTAGGGGCAGACTGGGTCGGACTACTTCATGTATGTCCGGACTTAAGCCTGCTTCAGAACGACCAGAACTGGTGGTTCGCTGTGCTATTGAAAGACCGCAAATATAACAGTTCAACATAACAGGCTGCAAATCTTCTTGGGGCGGGCTTTAGGTTGGCGAGCTTCTCCGGTTGGTGGAGAGCCTCCACCAACCAGAAAGTGCCATTTTCGTCCCTGGAGCAGTGTGCAGTGCGGCCACGCACTGCTCCAGATCAGCCTGGATCAGTGGAGGGAGCGTGCCAGCCCAGTAAGTATCAGAACGCCCCATTTTCCCCCAAAGTGCAAAAAAGCCCTATGTTTTGTTGCCTAAGGTAGCACAGTAAATTGTGCCTTCTTTCAAGCCAATGTCCAAAGTACTTAGTTGTCTAGAGCAACAGAAATTGATTAAAAAGTAACAATTCATTGCCCTTTCCTGGCACCCAAATCTAGTTGCCTGATGTGGATTTCTCTCTCTTCCCAATAGCAGGAACTCAGTTCTGCAGTTTTTCTGCTAAGTTCATATTTCTTGCTTCTGCACTAGCATATCAATATACCATGAGACTTCTTTTTTAAAGAAGCAACATTGACTGCATGATTATCCTACATCTTCCAGCATGGATACATGTCCTGGGCATTTATCTATCCAAGCAGAACATATTTCTCTTAAAATAAGATGCTCTTTTCTTAGTCAACAGAGACATATATTTGTATTATGGTTATTAGAGACGGGCCAACCAAATCCTTGAATCTCCGAATCCTCAGCAAGGATTTGAGATTCATGAATCCGAATCCCTTAGCCAAAATAGGCAAACCAAATCCTTTGAACCCACCAACCAAATAGTTTGTTGGAGACTGGGACACCTGAAAACCTGAGAGACCAAAACGACTGAAAACTTGGGAGACCAGACACACAAGAGGATATGGCAAGTAGGTGAGTTTTTCTCTTAGAGTAATAATGGCCTTTGCTAACAATTTCAGAAATTATATATGGGGTTGTATTCTAAGATATTTAAATTGAACATTTAAGATTTAAGTTCAGCACTTGACTGGAAGGGACAGGCTTGAGATTTCAAGGACAACTGAAAGTTTCCTTTGCATAGCTCCCTAGCAAAGCTCTTTCAGACACAATTCTGGGGTTGGTGTTTTACAAGGTATCACAGCCTTCTCTGCCAAAGTGTGCTGGTGCATCTGCAAACTACAAACCCCAGGATGCATAAGGAGCTATGCAAAGAAAATCCAGTTTTGACCTGGATTATCTCTGTACTGTAGTATGTGGCTCTGTTTACACAGACAGGAAAATGTGGGATTAATCCACATTTTCCTGCCTGTGTAGAAAGGGCCTTCATGTCATTTTCAATCTGGGAAATCCTGAGGCAAAACTATGACCATTGTCCTGGCCAGATTTCTTCAGAGAGAGGTTTGCCTTTGCCTAGGCTTTTGCTAAGGCTGAGAGACTGTGTCTTGCCCAAGATTATCCTTCTTTCCCTTGCTTTTCAAACCCTTTTTAATAAAAGAATTCAAAAGATTCGAGTTTCTTGAGATTCATGGATTCTCAGAATCTTCCAGAGATTCAGATCTGGATTCGTCCCATCCCTACTAGACAGACAGACAGACAGACAGATAGATAGGTAGGTAGGTAGGTAGATAGATAGATAAGGTAAATATATCAGGTAGTTGATAGATATTTAAATCCTTCTAAAGCACTGTTCTGGTAACCATTAGGGCTGGGGGGTGAGAATGGAAAGGTCTCTTTTGATCCAAAACTAAAGGGATTAATAGAAGGATTATCTACTGAATCATTAGCTTGCTGCTGGGCAGACAGAAAGAAATCCAGCTGAAAGCACAGCTTGTTTTATTGTGCTCTAATTCATTCTGCACTAGACGGAGGTGAGAAGGTCACAAGTGTGTACCCTACCTTTTTACCCTAGAAACGGAACTAATTTTCCAAATATAACAGTTGAGTTGCTGTAGTGAGTCTTATAGCACAGGTCTGTATTTAGATGTAATTTCCTTCAAGCACAAGCAATGTTGTTTTTCAGGATTTAATAACAGAGCTTCTGTGTTGCTTGCATTTCTAAGGGTACTACTAACACTTAACTCATGGACTAATTAGGTTGCCTTTTGAGAGTAGATCTCACAAAAAGTTTAGAATAGCATTTCATTTTTTTTAAAAAATGAACCTTAACAACTCACCTTTTTTAGTACTTTCAAAAGGATTTTTTGTTATAATAGTGGTTAAGTACTCAACAAAAATGATGTATAATTATATGCCTCTGGTATGATACAGGGCATGTAGATCCTTGATCCTCCTGTTGTTCTGGGCTACAGGTCCCATCATCCCTTTACCATTGGCCATGCTAGGGGCAGTACCTGGCAGCAGAAGTTCTAAAACAACTAGGGAACACCCCTTGTTTGATATCTAAAATTTATATTGCAGTGGATTGAAGTAGGTTGAAGAGAAAACCCAAGCAACTGCTTCATAACACCATTTTAAACCACCTGTTGTAGTCCAAAATAGTAAATTTTCCAAGTTTTAGGTGAACAGTGATGTACACATACCTCACTGCTCTCAACATCTGTCACACGCTTGGAGTATGTGGAGGGGTGGCAGACAGAGGCGTGGAGGCATTGCTACAGCATGCGGGGCAAGGCTACGGTATGTGGGGGAGGGCAAGCAAGGAGTTGTAGTGCCCGCAAAAAATTGCCACCAGGGGTGCACCGCCCCCATCGCCCCCTCCCTGCGCGACTGTGAGGAAATAGTCTCAGTGTGCTAATGCAGAGATTAGCACCATGTGGCTCTCCAGATGTTGGACTGCACATCCCAGCAGCCCTATCCAGCAAAGTTAATGGTTGTAGTCCCACAACATCTGGAAACTGCTCACCAGTGAGCTGGTGGTACAACTAGGCCCATCCTCCACCCCGTGTCCAAATATATTTATATCAGAAATGAGGGAAGGACCCATGAGCAACAGGAGCGGTAGCCAGTGAATGGCATGATCAGAGAACTAGCTGAAGCTTTCTGGAAGAATATTCCAGAGTTAAAGGATCACGATAGGGAAAAAGTACTTTTTTTATATATATTGGCTGGTCCCCAAGACATTTTCCTGTTTGAAATGAATAGACTCTTCCAGATTGGTCTAATGACATATGATTTCTTGCAATAACAGTTCTGTGGATTTTGCCAAGTTTTACCGGTTATTGTTGCCTCTCTGTCTATTTGTTCTATTCTCTTGAGGGACAGTTTGTAGTAACTTCTTAGATCAGTACTAGGGTTCCTGCAAAGTTGTTATTTAAAAAAACAAAAACAAAATGGAGGCATGGTTTGCTAATATGAACCTAGGTTTTGAAGCAGGGGCATTCTCCTCTCTCATTTTTTACACATTATGGTAGGCTCATATTCTTCAACCACAAAAGTGCCATTTCACTGAGGCAATGATGCACGATAGTGCTACAACTCTAAGAAGTTCTTCTTCAAAGAAAGAAATAGAAAAGAAGGGGATTTTAAAAATTTATTCTGATATCTTACAACTAAAAAGTAGCCCAGTTGAGAGTGGTAATAAGATGTTTTAGCTGATAACAGGAATTGCCAGAAAATAATCTGCCATACCAAATATTTGGATACTTATACACACACACACTCTTTGAGAACTACAGCAGCAAATAATGCAACCTACTGACACATTTTTGTCTCATCTGGATGAGCCCAAAGATGATGTCACTGGTTCCATGTTCAAAAGATAGTCTCACTGGCAACTGAATCTAAATTCTTTGCTCTTGAATGGAAAGTAACTTCCATCAAACCTGAGCTCAGCAGCCTATTTTAAATCACAGCTTGGATAAGTTACTTTTGGGGATTACAGTTCCCCAAAATGGCTATGTGGGTATTCTGACTGGGGAATTCTGGGAGCTGTGGTCCAAAAAAAAATTCTCGAAGTTTGGGATAGAGTGGCCCATGTGTCAGTTCACTGTCCCAGCAGTTCACTGTCCCAGCATCTGTCATATGAGGCAGTATTCTACTAAAGCAGAAATAAGCATCGTGTGGCCCTCCAGATGCTGTTAGCCTGCAAGTCCTAGCAGCCTTAGTCAGCATAGCTGATAGTAACAGTCCAACATCTGGAAGGCCTCATGCTTCACACCTATGATCTAGTAGTACAACCAGGCCCATGCTCATCTCTGAGATGAGACTGAAATTTCTTCTATCAGAAATGAGGGGAGAACAGAGGAAATTAAGGACTTCTGAAATAAAACACAGTGTATTGGAGTCCATGCTTCAAGGGTACTCAGGGGAGAGGTGGGGTCTTCTTTCATTTGTGCTGGGATCAGGGTAACCTAGCAGCCATGCCACTGTCTTGCACTCCCTCTGCCTCTCCCTAAAACCCAGGGAAAACTGAAAGCCTGGCTCCTTCCCTGAGGCTTCTGTTACAATTTTCCAGTTTGTGCAAGTACACGTGGAAACCACAGAGAACGGCTGACTGGTGGACACAATCAGAACTAGTCAACATATATTCAGCTTTTAAAAAGGATGTGCAGTTTTTTGCTGTGTGTTCTAGGATGCAAGCCTAGAAAGCTGCATAGGTTTGCAGTACTAGTCCAAAAGGTCTGCCTGCATCACCATCTTGGAGAACTGGAGAACCATGTAGGCTAAATAGTTCTATTTCTTCAAAGCTGGATGTCACCCTGTAGTTCAAGAAATTGTATTCAGTGGCTCAGAGTTGAAGACATCTCTGTGAGGTGCTGTTCCTCATATTCAAAACAATTATAGTGCATCTCAAGCACATTATAATACCTGTGTACTTTCCTGATCTCATTCTGTGACTTCCTGCAGGTGCTTAATTTCTGCTCACTACAGTCTCACCTATGCAGCGCAGTCCTATGCACTGTGAAGGGCAACTTACTTAGGTTAGAGAGGCCATGTCACTCTCCAGACATATTGCTGGTTTCAACCCCCCCCCCACTGCTGTGCAATTTGTTGTTGCACTGCTGGAATGTGGTGATGTTGCAGCAGCAACCCAAACAGCCACAATTAAGCTTTAAAATGAGGCACAGATAGAGCCTGTACATTGTTCTCAAGCTGAACCTGCCATGATGCTTCCAGGCATGTTGTCCAAGTGCAGACGCTTGTATCATCTGTTTTAAAGAATGTGTTTCAAAGATAAATTTCAACTTTTGGGCTTCAGCCATAGAAGTTTTTTGGGGAACTCTGGGTGTGGCAGTGGTATATTTAAGACTTTTACTCCAAGCTTCAAGTCAAGTCTCAAATCTCTACATTCAAGTCTCAAGTCCTTGCAAGATACTTTCAAGTCAAGTCTCAAGTCTGGGAGCAAACTTTATAACCCAGCCTATATTCCAAAATTTCTGGACAGATTAGAATAAAGTTAGTTTTAACAATTTAGGTAGTCAGTCCTCCACCTTTGTGAGTTTCCACCTGCATCTTCTGCAGCAAGGAATAGGATACTTCTAACTACCCATTATCAAAGCTTCAAAAGCTTTAAAAGGAAAGAGCCTTCCTCATCGAGCTCGTTGCCTAACACATATGTTGTTCCCCTCTGAGAAACATACCCTGTATTTTGGAGTGAGTCTTGCTTTAGGAAAAATTTCAGAAGGCTCTTTCGATATGCAGCAGGGATAGGCTACTGAGCACACCTCAAGCCCATTGCCTACCCCATTTGCTGTTTGCCTCCAAGAAATACACTCACACGTTGGGTTGGAGACAGATCCTCATGTGACTAGTAGGCAAAAAAAGATGGAAACATTGTTCAAAGTCGTAAGGTTTCTGGTTGAATGTGTTATGTACAGAACTAAGGGCGGCAAGTCAGTCAAGTAATGAGTCAAGTTGAATCAGTGCATCATTTACTGTTAAGTAAAGTCAAACTCAAGTCACTGAAACAACTTAAGTCAGATGTGAATCCAAGTTAATTGACTCAAGTCTACGTCTCTGGTGTACAGCACAAGGGCTTTGTGTTTTCCGTTCCTGCTTTACATCATCATTAGAGATAAGTCCCAATGTGTTCAGTGGAGTGTACTGCTTTGTCATAAGGACCATTTGTGCTTTCAGCCTTATTGAAAACTAACCTTACATTAAATGTAGACAAAAGCCCCACAGATCTATTTGAGTGAATGGAATATTTCCCAGTTTCCAAATTCAAATGGTCAACATGAGTGGAAAAGAGAGATTCGGGATCAGGAACAGGAGACAAAGGATTAAAGCCCCATATCTAGTTCAAGAGCGAGATTATTCAAGATGCCCACATGTCAGATTAGGTTATAACTTTATGTTAGAGTAAGCAGAACGATGTCAAAAGCCCGAGCAAGATGGGCTCTGTATCACCTGGGTGAACCTTGATGAACTGCAACAGTTCCACCTACCCACACATGGTTAAGCTAAGGGAAATCCTTGCAGTATTTATGAGATTTCTTTAGTAGGTTATAAAATTTAGAATGTAACATATCTGTGTATTTTCTTTGTGATCTTTCATTAACTTTAATCATTTTGTTTTCTTTGATGTAATTAGCAAATTTTTCAAGGCTTGCTTTTCCCTTCCTTCCACTTGGGAAATCTATTGCAATCCCCAGAGTGTGACCTTTGGCTTTTTGCATGCTGACAAATCCATTATTCATTCTAGCTAAAAGCAATACCAATGTTATCATTCATAAACTTCCCACATGCAGTATATTCCCCAGGATCATCTTTACAGAATATTTCCACCTTGCAGGAGTTTTTTTTTAGGTTGGGGGCTGACAGTTAAGCGTGATTCTGGTATAGCATTTCATGTCGTTGAGCATGGGAGTGAGGAGGGTTGGTAACTTTACTTTTATTGCTAGACAGAAATTTTGTTGTATTGCCCACATTTATGAGGACAAATCTAGCAAGTAGAATTGGGGCAAGCATTTGAGGTGGACACTTGTGGCTTCCAGGTCTGTTGTTATGGTCTTCCATATTACTTCCTTCTGATTAAGCTGCTAAATCTGGACCCAGATCAGGATTGAACAGATTTGCAAGGGGCAGGGGCATTCTTCATATGCATCCCTATGAGTTATGCAAGCATGTCCAAGTGTTCCAGAAGTGACATCATAACACCTCCTGCTGCCATTCACAGCTCATTTTCAACTGAAAGCTAAGGTTTGGACTTGGGGATTGGAAGGTTTGAAAGCAAAATTATATTTTCAGGCTTTTTTTTTTTTTTTTGCATCTTAGGCAGTGAAAAAATCTCCCAAAAACTGCTTGAGTGACTTTGGGGAACTGTCAGAAGGCTTCAGGAGCCACAGGATGGGGTATTCAGCTGCACAAGTCAATTGTCTACATTCCTTTAGCTTTATCTAAATTCTACCTCTTCAACCTGTTACCCTGATTTCTGGAGGTCCCATAAGGGACACCTAAATGCTCTCCAAATTATACAAGTTGGGGAAATCAGTCAAAGAGCCCAAGTTAGCACTGCGAGAGGGGGGCAACGGAGTGAGATCTTTTACTCAATGTCTACGGGCTCAGGCTGAGTCAAGGAGCAAACAGAAGTGAAATAATAATTGTTGTTTTTATTAAAATACAATCAAACAAGTGTATGGAACACACTCACACAGATAACTTGAGAAATAAAAGTTGGAATTGGATAGAGGGATTTTTAGAGGAGGTTTTTGGTATGGGTAATACTACACCTGTCCTGAAGCCCGGGTAGTCTGAAGATGAGTTCGTGGATATGAAGGTTCTTAGTATGTGGGACTGAGTGGAAGGCTCGCCAAGCAAAGCGGCAGCAAGGCGGGATGGAAGTCGGGAGCGATCCAAGGAAGCTCTCAAAGTCAGGGGTTCTTATAGGAGAAAATGTGGCTGTAGGCTAGTCCGTTCTCGGTGAAAACAATGAGTTTTGGGCTGGAGACAAAGCCTCCAAAAGGTCAGAATTTAGCATGATTAAGTCCGAATTGTCAATAGAGTAGCCAGTATGCAAACGCGGAGTGCTTGACGATTGAGTATTCGGCTCATCAAGCTGCCTGCTCGGGGCAGGGAGTTCTTTGTAAGTAGTGTGCATACACAATGTGGTACTTGCCTTGAGGTCTCCTGAAGTGGCGGGATGGCTATTTCTGGCCAACCTGTATTTGTGTGGAATATTACAGCGATTAGCGGCCGTGCCTGTATGCGAGCTTGTCCGGGGACCTCGCAGCACATGGAGCGGAATAGGTAAAGAAGGCCAAATTATTGATATCAAAATGATATCTGGTATCCCACAAGTCCGGACTAGAAAACTGCAGTAACAAACCTGTAGGTGAGGAGTCACATGACTGCCTGCTCCTTCCAATCAAAAATTCCCTCAACACTGAAAATGATATCATAAAGAAGTATAACATTCTCTGCTGAATTCCTTACCTGAAACACACACACACACACACACACACACACACACACACAGTGTAAGGTTTATTTTCTTGAATCCACAGAGGAGCATTCCACAACGCAAGGCATTAACTAGTGGAAGAAAGCTAGTGTGGTATAGAAGTGTGAGCACTGGAACAGGATTCTGGCAGGTTAGAATTTGAATCCTCACTCAGCCGTGGAACTGGATGAACTTGGGTAGACACACTATCTCAGCCCAAGAGGAAGAGTATAACACAAACTCTCTCAGAATAAATCCTGCCATGAAAAACCATGCTAGGTTTCCCTTAGGGTCACCATAAGATGGAAATCACTTGAAGGCACACAACAACAACAAATAGTATAACTCAGATGAGATATCTATACTGCACAATCACAATAGTTTGATACAACAGTAAAAGCCATGGTTCCGTCTTGGGTTTTTTCAGCATAGAACTCTAATGCTCTCCCCTGAATGACCACATCAAACTGTAGATCTCAGGATTTTGCAAGGCAAAAACTAAGAAGGAAACCATGATTGCGTTTGTGTGTGTGTGTATTTTACAATGCATTTAACTATTCACATCATTTAAATGCATACATGATTTTATGTGTAGTTTGTTTGTCCAAAACACACTGCAAGTATCCCAAACTATGTAAATTTCTGGGGCAGATTGTGTTTTGTCTTGCAATAAATTTCAAAACTGTGAAATGGATCATTTTGATGAGAAGCTTGACACCAGCAAAATTCTTTTCCATCACTGTTTCAAATTAATCAAAAGACTGGATGTCCCTGCCTGCATTCTAAACTCATCTCACCTACTAAAGATGTCCCCCATACGCTGAAATGAAAGATGTGACACACTTTACAGGAGTGCAGCCCCAATTGGGGCAGTTGTGCTTCAGATATCACTAGGGCTTTTTTTACTGTGACTCAGGGCCCTCCAGCACTACACAGTTATAGTGCTATTATTCCACTTTTAACATTCTGTGGAATCATTGGGTTTGCAGTTTAGGGAGGGGCATTTAGCATTCTCAGCCACAGAGCTTTTTGGCCTTAGCAAACTACAAACCCCAGAATTCCACAGGATGTTGAAAGTGGAATAGCACTATAACAGAGTAGGTCGGAAATGTTTTTTGACATCAGGAAAATAATTTTAATTCTCCTAAGTCATTAATGGTAGTGTTATTGTACTTATGTATGTTTCAGTTTATACTCTGTTGTGGAAATTCTAGGAGAATTGGAGGATGAGATACACAACCAAATTGGGGGGGGGGAGCAATACATAATATCTTTGCACATATATGTTCAGCACTACTGATTGCATGGAGTCAAGAGTCAGGCACTGGACAAAATCTGAGGTCTGTCTTCCATGTGCTTAGTGAGCATATAGATGTTATATGAAAATGACTAACAACAACATAACTACATGTAATAATCGTACAGTGAACTGAAGATTGGAAAGTCATTTTGGGTGCATCCAAATTGATTAAAAAGACCAGAAAGTCCCAGATTTTGTTCCTGGTTTTTCCAATTTTATTTTGGAGATCAATACACATTTTATTTATTCTACAAGACCTTCTGTCAGCTTCCAGTACAATCAGAGACTTTTTATTCCAGCTTCCCAGGTCAGTTTATTTTAAGTCAGCACAAAATTGGAAAGAAGAGGATCAAAATCTTGTTCAATCAGTCTGGATGTACCTTTTGACAAACCAATCAAGCTGAAATATTGTAAGTATTGTCTCTATTGCCTTCTTCAGGTCACATCTTCTGGTTTATACTTGTGAACATTATTTTTGGTGAGAACTGTTGGTATGAACAAGATTCCTTCCTTCCTTCCTTCCTTCCTTCCTTCCTTCCTTTTTTTAAAAAAAAAAGAAATGGGAATTAGGTTATTTCACAATAGTCGGGAAAAGCATGAAAAATAAACCGTTCTTGACTCAGATCAGGATCTTGGTCATTTGCCTGTTTGGAAGCTAATGTGCTGTCTGTTGCAAGAAGACCTCTGATATAAGACATCAACTGGATCAAAAAATAAATTTCAAGTGTTGTTTATAGTCTCCTCACTTTAATAAGGAAATTTCATTTCAAGGGTCTGAAAAGATTCTTCAGCATGTTGGTTTTTTTAAAAAAAAAGCACAAAAATCTCTTTCTCAATAAGTCTGCATCTCATAATCCATTTACTTCAGAAAGGTTATGCTGAAATAAATTGGATTGTTGGAAAAATAAAAATATGTCTTCTTTCATCTGCTGTAGCACCATCACTTGCCCCAGTGCAGCATAGGCTGGCTTTGAATCTTATGCTTAGGGAAATGAAGAAATCAAACAGCCAGTTATATCCAAAAGAATGAAATAGCCAAAATCTGACATCAGGAATGACATCTCTGCTCACATGGCTTTGGGTAGTAGCTCCGTATGCACTTGTTTACACAACTTCACCCAATTTCAAAGGGATGTTCTCCCACAAAGAGGTCCAGATATCATAAAGGCACCAGATTCCATGTGATCTTGGAAGCTAAGCAGGGTCAGCTTAGCTTGCATGGGAAACTGTCAATGAATACCAGGTATTTGATGATATATTTCAGAGGAAGAAACTAGCAAAACCACCTCTGAGTATTCCTTGCTTAAGAAACCCTATGAAATTCATGAGGTCTTCATAAGTCGACAGGTGACTTGGAGGCACATACTCCTGTAAAAGTGGACCTCACCACAGAAATACAGATACCAAATCCTTTGGCAGATTCTGGTTGCAATCTAACATCTCCTCAGCATGGCATAAATATCCACACAAGGAGATATGCTACATGAGTGCTATGCAATCCCTATGCAAAATAGCAACATTGCACAACACATGTCAGTGATTAGGTGCCACTGTGCAATGCACAATTCATCATGCACAACTGCAACGCAAAGGATAGGATGCACAACCACAATGCAAACTATTGGAGGCACAGCTGCAATGCAAAGTATAGGGTGCACAAGCACAATGTACAATGCATAAACACAATGCAAAATATAGGATGCATAACTGCAATACACAATATAGAATGCACAACTACAGTATGTAATGCATAATGTGTAACTTGCAAAGACAAGTAACAGATGAACATGCTATTTACACAACTTTGCTTCTGTCACAATCTGCCGAATATGTCCACTGAGCAACAGTGACTTTTTGACCCTATATGCATGATGTGGCATATGGATGTATGTGTCTCTTAACAGAATTCCAGTCCCAAACACCAATTATAATCTAATATTTATTCTAGCAAAACTATCGTACAATACAATAATTTCTCTGGGGTTCACACATATGCTCATCTTCCAGGATGAGATATGCCATCTGCCTGAAATACCTTTCTGAAGTCTACATAAACCAAACTCTCCTATATTTTCTCAACGTCATAAATTGACTCAGATTAGGCGTCAGAAATTTCTCTGGGCAAATACCTATGGGAAAACACTTCAGCGTCTCATGAAATTCTTGTCACTGAGTTGAAATGTTGCCATCCTTGAACAAAAGAATGCCAAAGGTAATCTGTAGTTGAAACAGAGAATCATAGAGCTGGAAGGAATTGCAAGGGTGTCTGCTCCAGCCATGCAGGAATACTCAAAGCACTCCGCAGATACTCTCATCCCACCTCTGCTTAAAAATCTCAAAAGAAGGAGAGTCTACCAGCTTTCAAGGCAGCCCACTCAACATTAAAAGAGCTCTTCCCTGATAGATAGGTGGATTTTTTTTTCTGATTTGAATCCATTGGCTCACATCCTAGTCTCTAGAGCAGCAGAAAACAAGCTTGCTCCATCTTCCACATGATATCCCTTCAGAAATACAACTATCTTATCAGTCAGTCTTGTTATTTCCAAGCTACACATACCAAGCTCCCTAAACTGTTCCTCATGGTTTGGTTTCCAGACCTTTTACCACCTTGGCTGCCCTTTTCTGAATATGTTACAGCTTGTTAATATCCTTCTTGAAATGTAGTGGCTAGATCTGAGACATGTGGGTGAGAGGGGGGCATAATCATGGGTGGGATTTTTCACTTTCATTCTAGCAAAGGTTTTAATGTTGTAAGGGAACATAAGTTAGAATTAGTCCTCTGTTGCCATACTTTCTGAGCCGCTTTGAGAATGTGCTGGTTTCTTCTCTTTTCTCACTCTCCCTCCTCTTGCCTTTGGCTTCATTCAATTGCTGCAAATTGTGTTCAAATTGCAAAAGTAGTTAGCATTCAATTAATTTAGCAGAAGGGAAAGGAGAAGATGGAAACTTCTTCCAAGTACTTACTTTTCTTTTCTTCCCAGGCTTTCTTAAACTCAGTACATACCTTCCATGGTTCATCTGTTTTAAACAGTAGGTAAAAAAATCTTCAAAAGAAACTGTGTTGACCGTGCAGCAAAATGCCACAAAATCCATAAACAGGGATATTTTTATTGGGCCAATTCCAAACCATAGAATATATTATGCAGGCTTTTGAAGCTTCACTGGCTTCTTCATCAGGCAAAAACGGTAAACATATAAGAGAAAAATTGTGATAGTGTTAGGGTCACAGGCCTACATTCAATGTGAGATATCAGTTAAGATGGTATTGAGGTATTTCAGTAAAGGCAAAGGCCACTCCCTTTATTCAAGGCCTTGTGAGGACTAGGGACAAAGCAATAAATGACAGGTAATAACATTTCAGCTCCATTACCAACTGAAAAGAAACATTTTTTGAAATCCAGTTCTCCCTGTCGTATGTGAAGATAACCGCTCCTTTCTTAGTTGGAGAACATGGAGTCTCTGTACTGTTACATCTGCAAAAACTTGTAGGTGCTGTGTAGGTAAAATTTGCCAGATTATAATCCCAAATTCTAGACCAATGAAAGAGTGTTGCCTATGTTAGATTTTAAGTACTAGGTCTGTGTGTGTTCTTCCTCATTAACAAGTTTTGCTCTCTTGCTGTCTGATCACATCCTTTTGACCACACTCTGGCTATTTCTGCACTAGACTGTTGAAAGTGGAATCATAGCGCTATAACAGTCTAGTGCAGAAATTCTGTCTGATGTTGCTTGGCCATACACGTTGCAGTTTTACATCTGTGAAATGTTGGAGGGTAAGCAATTCCAGGAATCCTCATCTAGCACGGCAGCCACCACAGCCAGGCGAGCGCTCCAGGACCCACTGACGTCAGTTTTCTAAATTGTGGGTGTACCCATGTTAATGGCATATTTCAGGGTTTTTTAGCTTAGGTTTTTTTTTTAAGAATTTTAACAAACTAGCTTGTGGTACAATTCATTCTTGAAAGAAGGTATGGAAAAGTGCAGGTCTCAGGCTGTGCATGGCCTTCCAGACATTGTTTTGTGGACACCACCTCTTCCCAGGCTCCCCAAACAGCCCTTTTTACGGGCCTAAAAGGGTGAATTGTGTCTTCCAGAAGCCCTTTGCAATGGCAATTCACCTTAGAAATAGCATGGTTCAATCTTTTTTAAAAAGAGAACATTTTCCAACTGGATACCTGCCATCTCCAGGTGAGTATTCTTGAGTTCAGCATATTTGGCTGTCCACAGGGGGTCTCAGGTCCCTAGAGCCATGACCATCAGAAAAATTGTCCCTGGACTCACAAGAATTGCCCACTGCCAATTTACAGTGAGCGTAAGGACTTTTTGACCCTATAGATGGTTTGGATTGCCATTTTCACAATTCCTCACCATAAGCTGCTATGCTGACTTGGACATCTGGGAGCTGAAGTGAAATATCCTGAAGGCCCAGTAATTTACTTTTACAGTGTGAAATTTCGCTTTTCTCTCTCTTTTCACAGTATCCTAAGTGCTATGCCATAAGACCAGTGAGTAATCCCAACTAGAACAGACCCATTGAATAAATGGAATTTATATAAATATTGACTTGCCAAGATCCCATTGATTCAGTGGGCCTACTGTAACTTAGACTAACAATTGGGTTTAGGATTTGTCATATTGTCATAGGGCTATTGTGGAGGTGATTGAGTTGAAGATGGTCTCACATGATCCACATGCTCATTCTTTCCAGACTGGAAATGAGCAAATCCCATTTTTAATGGACTACTCAAGTAAAACAAAAACATAATTATCAAAAGATGCATTGCTAGGATTGCAGTGAAGTGGGTGAATTCATTCTTAGCACAGAAATGATAAATAAATTGGCTACACAAGTGAGGAAAGTATATGACAACATTTGATGGAATGGAATACATTACCTTTGTTGTCTTTAAAGCTGGAAGTTGCTTTCTACAAATTTTAAAAAACATGTTACTATTTAACCATCTCAATAAAAACGTATATTAAACATTGCAATGTTTATGATAAACCTCCAGGTTGCTACTGGTAGGTTTAGTAGGACAAGAAGGAACTAAAAACTGGCTAAGCAAAAGAACAATTTTATCTCAGATTTTTTTTTCTATAAGCAAATTTAAGAAAATTGACATTTTTATCATAGAATCATAGAATCATAGAATCATAGAAATGTAGAGTTAGAAGAGACCACACGGGCCATCCAGTCCAACCCTCTGCTATGAAGGAACACCCTCAAAGCATTCCCGACAGATGGCCATTTAGCCTCTGCTTAAAAACCTCCAAGGAAGGAGACTCCACTACACTCCGAGGCAGCAGATTCCACTGCCGAACAACCCTGACCGTCAGGAAGTTCTTCCTGAGGTTCAAGTGGAATCACCTTTCCTGCAGCTTGAATCCATTGCTCCTTGTCCTGGTCTCTGGAGCAGCAGAAAATAAGCCTCTCCTTCCTTACATGGCATCCCTTCAAATATTTAAACATAGCTATCATGTCCCCTTTTAAACCCTTTTCCTTCTGAGACAAATACCCAGCTCTCTAAGTCTGTCCTCATAGGGCATGTCTTCCAGGCCCTTCACCATTTTGGTCGCCCTTCTCTGGGCTTGCTCAGCTTGACCATGTCCTTCTAATTGAGGTCCCCAGAATTGGACACAGTATTAAAGATAGGTTAACCAAAGCAGAGTAGAGTGGTACCAGTACCTCCCTGAACTAGACACCATACTCCTATTGATGCAGCCGAGAATTGCATTGGCTTTCTTGGCTACCGCATCACACTGCTGACTCATGTTCAGCTTGTGGTCTATTAAGACTCCTAGATCCCTTTCACACATACCGCTATCCAGCCACTTGTCCCCATCCTATATTTCTGTATTCCATTTTTTCTACCTAAGTGTAGAACCTTACACTTTCTCTGTTGAATTTCATCTTGTTAGCCTTGGCCCAGCTCTCCAATCTATCCAGGTCATTTTTCATTTTGATCCTGTCCTCTGGCGTATTAGCAACCCCTCCCAATTTGGTGTCATCTGGAATTTGATGAGCATGCCCTGTATTCCTTCATCCAAGTCGTTGATAAAAATATTGAACAGCACTGGGCCCAGGACAGAAACCTGTGGCACCCCGCTAGTCACTTCTCTCCAGGATGAGAAGCAACCATTCGTGATCACTCTTTGGGTTCGGTCGGTAACCAATTACAAATCCAACTAACAGTAGCCCTGTCCAGCCCGCATTTTACTAGTTTCTTTGCAAGAATGTCATGGGGAACTTTGTCAAAGGCCTTGCTGAAATCGAGGTATGCTACATCCACAGCATTCCCTTCATCTATCAAGCTAGTAACTCTATCATAAAAAGAGATAGATTAGTCTGGCATGACTTATTTTTGAGAAATCCATGTTGACTTCTCGTGATTATCACCTTGCTTTCTAAGTGATTAGAAACTGACTGCTTAACAATCTGCTCCAGGATCTTTCCGGGTACTGATGTCAGGCTGACTGGGCAATAATTATTTGGGTCCTCTTTTTCCCCCTTTTTGAAGATGGGGACAACATTTGCCCTCTTCCAGTCTGTGGAACTTCTCCTGTCCTCCAAGATTTCTCAAGATTATAGCAAGCGGTTTCCAAATACCTCTGCCAGCTCTTTTAATATCCTAGGACGCAATTCATCTGGCCCTGGAGATTTAATTCATCCAGTGTGGCCAGGTATTCCTGTACCACCCCTCTACCTATTACGTGCCTCATTTCCCCTGCTTCCTCACCTGCTCCCCCAAACCCCCAGGTTAGTGCTTGTATCCTTCTGGGGAAAAACTGAGACAAAGAAGGTGTTAAGTAGTTCTGCCTTTCCCTTCCCCCTGTGAGTTATTCTCCATCTTCTCTGCGCAGCGACCCTATCATCTCCTTCTTTTTCCTTTTGCTGCGGACGTATTTAAAAAAGCCCTTTTTATTGTTTTTAATGTCTCTGGCCAGCCTAAGTTCCTTCTGTGCTTTAGCCTTTCTGACCTCCTCCCTACATCTCCGGGCCACTTGCTTAAATTCTTCTTTGGTGGTTTCCCCCTTCTTCCATTTCCTATACATGTTTCTCTTAACACTGAGCTCAGCTGAGAGTTCTTTAGTCAACCATTCTGGTTTCTTCAGATGCCTTCCATTTTTCCTCCTTATTGGCACAGTTTTAGACTGTGCCTTCAGTATCTCCCTTTCAAGGAACTCCCATGCCTCCTGAACTCCTTTATCTTTCACTATTCTTGACCACGGAATTCCAGCCAGCAGCTCCCTAAGTTTACAGAAGTCCGCTTTTTTAAAATCTAAGATGAGTGTCTGGCTACCCTTATCTTCTCCTTCCCACTGAATGCCAAATTCCAATAGGGCATGGTCACTCCCCCCTAAAGATCCAACCACTTCTACCTCATTAACAAGGTCATCCCTGTTGGTCAGGATCAGATCGAGAATATTTGATCCCCTTGTGGCCTCTTCCACCTTCTGGACCATGAAGTTGTCTGCAAGACAAGCAAAAAACTTGCTGGACCTTGCTGTCTTGGCAGAGTTTGACTGCCAGCATATATCTGAGTAATTTAAATCTCCCATTATTACTGTATCTCTCCTCCTTGAATGGGCAGTCATTTGGTTGAGGAAGGCATCATCAAAGTCCTCAGCCTGGGTTGGAGGTAAACCCCCACCAGAATATCCCTATTGTTTCTCGCTCCCTTAATTCTTATCCAAATGCTCTCGACTTGGCTTACTGGGTTTAAGTCAAGGATCTCTTCACAGGTGAAAACACCTGTGAATACAAGGCTACTCCTCCTCCTTTCTTGTTTGGTCTATTTTTATAAAATAGGCTATACCCCTCTATTCCTATATTCCAATCATGAGACTCATCCCACCAGGTCTCAGAGATGCCTATCAAATCGTATTTATTTTGTTGTACTAGGAGTTCAAGTTCATCCTGCTTGTTTCCCATACTCCGTGCATTAGTGTAGAGACGCTTAAGTCCCCAGGCCCTTCCTGCAAGTCCTGTACTATTGTTTCTACTCTTCCCGCCATTGGCCTCTTGTACTACTTGTGCAGTATCAATTGGGCCTTTTCCCCCTGCGCTCGACAAGTCCCTGCCCTGAATAATACTGTCTCCCTCCCCAGCGGAACTTAGTTTAAAGACCTCTTAATCCTCCTTGCGAGACTGTTTGCAAAAACATTCCTGCCAAGTTTTGTGAGGTGCAGCCCATCCCTCGCCAGAAGCCCACGTTCACGGAAATTCAGGCCATGTTCCAAAAACTCAAACTGTTGCCAGCGGCACCATGTGCGGAGCCAGTTGTTGACCTCTTCTATTGTCCTTTCCCTTCGTGCGCCATATCCCAGAACAGGGAGGAGAGACGAAATGACCACCTGCGCACTAATGTCTTTAAGCTTCATCCCCATAAGCTCATAGTCCTTTGCGATGTGGTAAAAGCTGCTCCTCGCAGTGTCATTGGTTCCGATATGAACCAAAATGAGGGGCTTATGGTCAGTGGGTTTGACCAACCTGGTTAGCCTCTCCGTTACGTGGTTGATCCTGGCCCCAGGCAGACAGCAGACCTCTCCATTGAGCTTGTCCGGTTTGCAAATTGCCGTTTCGGTTCCTCTGAGCAAAGAGTCCCCAACCACCAGAACTCGCCTCCTCTGCGGCTTGTCCTGGTCTCCTCGACGAGCATGTTCCACTAGGTCTGCCTGGGCATTCTGTTGAGGCTGGGAGCATTGACCTAGTTCCTGTTGCCAAAGTTGGATTTCTTCTTGTTGACATTCTGTTCCCTCCGCATGGCGCTCCTCATTGTTCGTAAGGCCAAGAACTTTGAAGCGATTGTGCAGGTGAAGAGTCTCTGTTGCCTTCCTGGTCCTTCTACTCCTCCGTGTGACATTCGCCCAAGCCTCCGTTTCCTGGCACAGTGTGCTAACTTGCTGATCTGGCAGCTCCTCCGTGCATTCGGTCTTCCGGTAGGTCCTCTCTGCCCTATCCAAAAACGCCTCCCCTTCCGTAATAAGATGAAGATCAGAAACTTGTGCCTCCAGCTGGCGCACCTTCTCTTCCAAGAGGGTGACCAGCTTGCACTTGGTGCAGGTGTACCCGAGAACATCTTGTGGCAAGAAAAGGAACATGCCACAAGTGTTACAGGTGACTGCAGTAGCTCCCTCACCTTCCATTCTTGAAACTAGAGAAAGCAGTACAGTATGTAATTCTAGAAAGAAGAACTGGGTGTACAAGCTATGTCTGCTCTACTGAATGCCAAGATTTAAAGTTGGAAGATTGAAATAGAGTACTTTAGGTGCGCGCACCAAAGGCGCTTGCCGCTGGATGCTCCTAATAAAGCTCCTCCCCCCAGCTAGCTCCTCCCCCTCGTTAGTCAGACCACGTGCTCAGGGAGAGCACATGGCCAGCAAAAAGAGACTAAACAAACACAAGCAAGTCCAAACAAAGACAAGCAAGGCCAAACTAACAGAAGCAACAAACAGACAAGCAAGTACAGGCCCTCAAGCCTGTAAACACACCTGATTAAGGATGTCTTCACCGACCCTCTGCTCTACTCCCTCTGCTCTCTCCTCTGGGAAATGAGCTAGAGGGCCGCTGGATGCTCCTAATAAAGCTCCTCCCCCTAGCTGGCTCCTCCCCCTCGTTAGTCAGACCATGTGCTCAGGGAGCATTCAGAGTTAATACAAAGGGAATATATGCAGTGTAACCTTCTAGCAAATTCTTCTTTAGAGCCATTCCAACAAGAGTCTAGGTCAAAGCTTGCCAAACTGTGTATCGTGACATGCTAGTGTGTCACCTGCAGTGTGTAGGTGTGTTGTGCAAACATAAGGAGCGGAGGAGTCGCCTCTTCTGCCACCACTGCTCCAGACCAAGGAAGATTCTAGTGAAGGTGGCAGCAGTGGCCAGCCCCAGGTGGAGAGGCTGTCTCTCCCACAACCACTGCTGCCGCTCCAGGCTGAGGAAGACCCCGGCAAGGGCAGTGGCGGCCCAGGCTCGGGCAGAGGAGCTGCCTCCATTTACTGAATTACTTACTGAATTACTGTGTCGTGAAATGATTCATATCTAAAAAGTGTGTTACCAACATGAAAAGTTTGGAGAGCTCTGGTCTAGGTCATCACCCAGTACCAGCTTCATGGAACTTGTAGTTCAAAACAACTAGAGAGCCAAAGGTTCCCCACCTTTGGTAGATTGTTCAAATATCTCTAAGCTAAGTGCATTAAATGAAAATGCTGTTGAAGCCAAGATTCACCACGTTCACAGAATTCAACTTTAAGCAGATTGCCTTATTTTAAAGTGTTGTGAATGTAGGAGGTGGTACCACAAGCATAGCAGAACATGATACAGTTATTTTCCATGAACCGATTTCTGTCACCCAAACAGTTCAATGCTTCTCATCGTTGGGGAGGGGGGGGGGGGGGAATAGAGCAACTCTTCATGTGATATATGAAAAGTAAAAGTAATTTGGTTTCCTGCAGGAATACAGGCAGTTAACTATGGGTAATTGATTGTACAGAGGTACATCAGAGGAAAACATATTTTTTCAGTCAAATCCAATAGCCTGTAAATGTTCTCTGATTCCCTGCCATCTTGGAGCTCTGGACTAGAACCAGTTGCAGCCTTCTACTAATTGTAAGAGTTCAACTTCCATCAACTCCCATCCCATGCTTACTTGCCAGCAAGTAAAGGAAAGTGATAGCACTTGCCTAAGAGGAGGAGGCAGTGGGGGAGTGTTCTGCACTAACCATCAAGTAGAAAACACTGAGCTGAGCCAAAGTCAAGGTCAGTCCCAAAAGTCCAGAATGCTGAAGGTTCATCCAAAAGGTCAAGAGAACCAGAACACAAGGATAGTGAGAGCTTGAGTAGTGATTTGCTACAAGCAAACAGCAAGCCACACCGACATACTTATATAGCTGAGGAAAACAGGTATTTCTCATCAATGTTCTGTTTTCTCAATCTCACCAAAATGGCTTCCCTCTGAGCTGCTCTTTTTTTGTCTCCTCCATGATTGAATGCTGGGGGACAAAGATGGATCTAATTCCTCTAAATTATTGCTGGCCCCTTCTCCCTCTGGCACTGGCTGCAACAACTCTGTCTCAGCTTGTCTTTCAGCTGGTGAGGGTGTTGACAAGATAATTTGCTCTATCACTGGCTCTGTTCCTGGCACTATCAATTGCTCATTGACCTGCGAGCCGTCATCTATCACACTAATGGAAGATATCCCACTCCCCCCTACATGCTTTCACATGACTGGGACCCTCCACCCCACACTGGAACAGGTTTTCAGTGGCTTGAGAAATGGCATAGGAGAAGGAGGAGAAGAATGTCCTGAGGCACTGAAGGAAGTTCCCTAGTGCAACATTGAATTTAAGCCTATGTCTTCTTCGTGCTGATCATTACTAAATGATCCAACAAGATTGTAAAGAAGAATTATGCAACAAGGAACTGGCAGTCTGTTGTAAAAGTGTCCCAGTTCAATGGGAAGGATCTGTACAGTTGGCCCTGCTCACTCTGATTGGATCATATAGATGTTCTACCCGTCTAAGTTTTTCTCATGTATTTGGGACAACATTTAAAAACCATCTCAAAGTTGCTGTGAAGAACGGCCATTTCAACTTGGAAAGGAAACAGGGTTACTCTGACAAATCCTTTTCATTTATTTTCCAAGTGTCCCTTTCTCAATGGCTTATACTTTTATTGTTTTCTGCCGTCACAGTGCTTCATGCTATATTTCAATGGAACAGAATTTCCAGCAAGCCCTTTGAATGACAACAAAGACACATCCTGTGAGTCATTCTCTTCAAGGATATTGTTTGGAATCTGCGTGATTAGAGGCAGATATGCTCTCATGGTGGAATGATCAGAAAACAAAAGGTTCTACCATGAGTTAACAGATATTCACTGCATCTCTGTATATAAAGATATATCTCTTTCCTTCCCTCAGTTGGCTACAGCCCGATGCAGAGCCACTGACCTTGGCAACTAGACTAAAAGAACTGTCAAGATTTGCTTGAACTGAGGCTTAGATGATTTAAAGGTGGCAGGTAATCTCAGCCCTGGCTTTGGGTAGTTTCCAAAGACAGAAACTTTGATTTGTCATTCAGTCTTGGCTTAAGATGCTCATTTGATGGCTTTTTAATTCTGCAGTATTTTTATTATGGCCTTTACTGGCCTGACTACAATGTCCCGTTCTCTAAATCTTTATTGTCAGGAACCTGACCTCCCCCTCATGATTAAATAAAAACATTCTTTTTTTAAAAAAAAAATTGTCCCAGTGTTGCTAAAACATGGCTTGAAAAAAATTCTGTTTTAGAAACCACTGTGAACACACCGCTTCAAAGTGTCATTGTTTATTTTCTAGAAACCTATTCAGAATATTCATATTTTTGGTGGCTTTAATGGAAAATCCATGGAGGCTCAAATCCCATTATATATGGTGGTGCAGTAAAATGGTGTCTCTTATTTAACATGTCAAACAACTCAAATGAGTGCCAGAGAGGATCTGTGAAATGTTGGGGGTCTACAGCAGGTGCCTACATAGCACAGTGCTTGGCATGTGCCAAAATCAAGTTTTGCTTTTTGGATTTTTTTTCCATATATTTTCAAGTTGTGGTTGGTTGAATCCATGGAAGCAGAACCTATGGATATGGAACACTGACTGTTTATAGGTTCTGTTTATAATTCACCAGAGCAGTTTGGTTGTTCTTTGTAACATATGAAATATCTGCATGCACGAATACAGTAGACAGAAGTTAAGATAGAAATGCTTATACTTTCTGTTAGTTTCTTTTGAAGATAAAGCATTATGTCTTCTCTTGAAATGGATGCTGAGACCTAATGTGCCTCCTTCCATTTCTGAAAGAGGTTTACAATTATTTATTTATTTATGGTGAGGTTTCTGTACTCACTACTGCAGTTCATTGGGGATATTTATAAATGACACACAAAATTATTTATAACATGCATGTGACATAGAAAGGAAGGCCGTGATCACTAAAAGTCAATATGGGTTTCTGAAAAACAAGTCATGCCAGACTAATCTTGTCTCTTTTTTATAGAGTTATAAGCTTGGTAGATGAAGGGAATTCTGTGGAGGTAGCATATCTTGATTTCAGTAAGGTCTTTGAAAAGGTCTCTCATGATATTCTTGCAAACAAGCTAGTGAAACTGGGCTAGACATTGTTACTATTAACTGGATTTGTAATTGGTTGATCAACTGAAGCCAAAGGGTGCTCACCAGTGGTTCATTTTCATCCTAGAAAGAAGTGACTAGTGGGGTGCCGCGGGTCTGCCCTAGCCCCAGTGCTATTCAACATCTCTATAAATGACTTGGATGATGGAGTAGAAGACATGCTTATCAAATCTGCAGATGACACCAAATTAGGAGGGGTAGCCAGAGAAAGAGATCAGAATTCAAAATGACAGTGACAAATGAGAGAGCTGGTCCAAAACTAACAAAATGAATTTCAACAGGGAGAAATAAAAGGTACAACACTTAGGCAGGAAAAAAAATGAAACACACAGAAATTGGATTGATCACTGTGTGTGTGAAAGGGATCTAAGAGTCTTACTAGAGCACAAGCTGAACATGAGTCAATAATGTGATGCAGCAGCTTAAAAAAACCAATGCAATTTTAGGCTGCGTGAATAGTGTCTAGGTTGAGGGAAGTAATAATACGACCCTATTCTGCTTTGGACAGACATCACCTGGAATACTGTGTTCAGTTCTGGACACTGTCCACGCCTAGGTTGGGCTGGTGGCCAGGAGAAGCTGATAACACAGGTCAAGAATTTCAGGTAGCTAAGCAATTAGTCAGTTTACTTTAGAAAGAAAACAACCTTACAAATGAGAAGCAAATAAGGATCCCAGCAATGTCCATAAATCAGCAACAGGTAATATAAACACAAAGAGAAAACAACAGGCAAGGGAAGCAAACAGAAGCACACACAAGAGAAACGGCCAGTTAATCATAGAATCATAGAATCATAGAAATGTAGAGTTGGAAGAGACCACAAGGGCCATCCAGTCCAACCCCCTGCCATGCAGGAAAACCCTCAAAGCACTCCCGACAAGTGGCCATCCAGCCTCCGCTTAAAAACCTCCAAAGAAGGAGACTCCACCACACTCTGTGGCAGCCCATTCCACTGTCGGACAGCCCTGACCGTCAGGAAATTCCTCCTGAGGTTCAGGCGGAATCTCCCCTCCTGCAGCTTGCATCCATTGCTCCTTGTCCTGGTCTCAAGAGCAGGAGAAAACAAGCCCACTCCCTCCTCGACATGACACCCCTTCAAATATTTAAACATGGCTATCATGTCCCCTCTCAACCTTCTCTTCTGCAGACTAAACATACCCAGCTCTCTAAGTCTGTCCTCATAGGGCATGGCTTCCGGGCCCCTCACCATTTTGGTTGCCCTCCTCTGGACCTGCTCCAGCTTATCCATATCTTTCTTGAATTGGGGTGCCCAGAACTGGACGCAGTATTCAAGATGAGGTCTAACCAATGCAGAATAAAATGGTACCAATACCTCCCTCGATCTAGACACCATACTCCTATTGATGCAACCAAGAATTGCGTTGGCCTTCTTGGCTGCCGCATCACACTGCTGACTCATGTTCAGCTTGTGGTCTATGAAGACTCCTAAATCCCTTTCACACATACTGTTAGCCAGCCATTGCTGACAAAAGCTAGAGGGGAAAGGTTCAGTTCTTATAGGTTCCAAGATCAGCTCAGCTGGTGCTTGATTAATTGGTGTTTGGCATAAATTTGCTGGGAGTGACACAGGAGATTCTTTTGGTGTCTACACTGGGTGAAGGTAGTTATGGATGGGTCATTCTCTGTGTCAGACTGAGCAGGGCTCACCGCTGGGGCTGGCACTTCTTTCTCTGGGGCGGGTGGTGGCACTGTCAGCTCTGCAGATTCTGCTGTAACAGCCTCTATGCCAGGGCTCAGAGCAGGTTCTGCTGCTTCAGACTCTGAATCCGAGTCTAGGTCCTGGAAGCCCATGAGAGACAACACAATTCAAGATGGATTTTGACAAGCTGGAACATGTCCAGAGGAGGGCAGCCAAAATGGTAAAAGGCTTGGAAACCATGCTATATGAGGAATGGCTTAGGGAGCTGGGTACATTTACCCTGGAGGAGAGAGAAAGTTATGAGGTGGCATACTAGCCATATTTAAATATTTGAAAGGATATCAAATGGAAGACTTCATAGACTAGACTGCTTCATAGACTAGTTCACAGAGCAATGGCTTCAAGCTACAAGAAAAAAGATTCTACCTAAACATTAGGAAGAGGTTCCTGATGGTAAGAGGTGTTCAGCAATGGAATATCCTGCCTCAGAGTGTGCTGGGGTCTCCTTTTTTTAGGTTTTTAACAGAGAATGGATGGCCATTTGTCAGTAGAGCTTTGATTGTGTATTACTGCATGGCATGGGGGTTGAACTGGATGGCCTTTGTGGTCTCTTCTAACTCTATGATTCTCTGATTCTGCATATACCAGAATGTATATTTCATTTACTTTATCTCACAGTTCTAACATATTGCCATGCCTCTGCTGGAGAATCCTTCTTGGAAAGATGATCCAAAATTTCCTGGATAAGAAGATGAACCAAAGGACCTGAAGACCATGCAACTTCCTCCTTGCAGAGAAAGATGTCCCATAAAGGACTTCTGGTTAATAAGGCCCTGCACATTAGCACCTGAGTGCCTGCATTGGTCTTCATGGGTGAGGCTATGGGAGCTGGAAGAAAACCTGCTGTAATAGTGCCTGCAAACATGCTCCTAAGCCATCTTGTATACTTCTTATCTACCCTTTTCTCTGCTCCCATGGTTTAGGCTCCGGATTGTCTCCAGAGTCTGCCCTTGAATTTGCCATTGCCAGGATGCTTGCTTCATGGTTGTGTTACCCTGTTAACTGGGGGTCCCGGAAGGGGCACCCAAATAACCAAAACACAATAACGCAAGATGGGGAAATTAACTGGAGCACTCGCTTAAGCTAATGAGGGGTAGGGTAACTTAGCGGGGATCTTGTAACCCAATGTCTATGGGGTCAGGTCAGTCAAGCAGTCAGACAGATTTAAACTAGCAAAAATGGTGTTTTATTAAGAACAGACAAACACTTAAGACAACACAACCACACAGCTAACTAAGAAATAAGAAATAAGAGGTTTTCGGGGAAATGGGTGATACGACAGCTTTCTCGTAGTCCTGAAGAAGTTGCAGATGGAGAGAAGAAGCTCAGCGTGGTTCGCTGAGGGGAGCTCACCAGGCAAAGCAGCAGCAGGGCGGTCTGGAACTCGGGAGCGATCCGAGGAAGCTCTCGGAACTGGGGGGTTCTTATAGGGAAAGTATGACCGTAGGCTAGTCTGTACTTGGGAGAGAACAATGAGGTTTGGGCGTGAGACAATGTCTCCGAAAGGTCAGAATTTAACATGATGGGATTAAGTCCGAATCGACAATGGAATGGCCAGTATGCGTATGCAGCGTACTTGACAGTCAAGCGTCTAGTTCGGCAAGTTACCTGCTCAGGGCAGGGGGCTCTTTGTGTTAGCGTGCATCTTTAATGAGGTGTTTGTCTAGGGAGGTCTCCTAAAGCAAGATCTGGCTGAGTCTGGCTTGCCTAGGTGGAGAAAGGAATGTTCAGTAATTTGTGGCCATGCCTAGCTCTGTGCTTGTTCAGAGGCCTCACAAACACTTGGCCGAGGGTGGCAAAATGAGACTGAATTGTGATATCAAACGATATCTAATATCTTCCGAAGCCAGGCCAGTTCACGGTGATAACAGTTGGCTGCTCTGTACACTTGCACTACTTTGACTTTGTTTTTCATAACTCATCGAGTTTTGGCCTTGCCTAGAACAGGATATGTATCCAGTACTGATGTCTTTCTGATGTGGAATCAGAAAGACTTGATTTCAATTTGGGACCGCACGCAACAAAACAAAAGGAAACAAAACAAAAAGATATCACCACAACCCCCAATTTCTGGTAATCAGATCTATTCTGATTTCAGCTATCATTTCTGTTCTGATGTTTCTGGTCATATGGCAAATGGATTTGACCTGGGCCATCATGCATCCTACCATTTAACAAGTTTAAAATATATGTCATGCTTTCTAACAGATGAGCTTTGTTTTTCCCTCCTTAATTGTTTCCTTTCATTACAGTAAACATTTAAGCAAAATAGTTCATCCTGCATTAAGGAAGCTTGTCTTCCTTCCAGCTGAAACACACATTCATCTTATCTTGCAGTGTTACTGGAGTTAACTGTAGCAATATTGTAATGAACATGCAATAATTTCTTATAAACACTGGGTTAGAAACACTGGTTCAAACAGAACCATCTGTTGGCCTTAGGTATGTAAGATTTGCTGCTGCTGCTGCTGCAGCTGCTGCTGTTGTTGCTGTTGGGTGCCTTCAAGTTGTTTCTGACTTATGGTGACCCTAAGAACCCCACAGGGTTTTCTGGGGCTGAATCTATGTGATGTGCCTAAGGCCACCCAGTGCGAGTTGAACCCTGGTCTCCAGAGTTGTAGTCTGATGCTCATACTCATACCATACTGGCTCTCATATAAAAGATTACTTATTCATTTATTATATTTATAATAACATTTCACAAAATAAAGCATTAGCATGGAAATACTATTGACTTGTCTTAGTTATCTTTGCTTAATATCAAACTGGCAGTCTAAAACGACATAGGCCATTTCCGCCCTATACTGTTATAGTGCTATTATTCCACTTTCAATATTCTTTAGAATTCTGGGGTTTGTAGTTTGCTGAGGCCAAAGAGCTCTCTGGCTGGGAATTCTAAATGCCCCTCCCTTAAACTGCAAACCCCAGGATTCCACAGGATGTTGAAAGTGGAATAATAGCACTAGAACAGTCTAAGGTAGAGATGGCCATAGATAAGCCAAAAACAATGTAATTCATTATATCAAATGGAAAATTTGAAGAATACAAGTTAGAAAAGAAAAAAAATAGCCTCCCTTCTCAAACAGTGATGGGATGTTATCACCGTGAACTGGCGTGGCCTTTGGTACCCTTTAGATATTGTTTTGATATCATAATTTGGCCCTGCTCAGCCACCAGCCAAGTCTTTGTGAGGCCACCGCACAAGCGCGAAGCTAGGCATGGCTATTATCTGCTGAGTCACATTTGTTTACACCAAGGCAAGCCAGATACTGCCACATCTGCTTTAGAGGACCTCCCGAAACAAACACCTTCATTACAGATGCGCACTAAAACAAAGAGACCTCCGCCCCGAGAGGGCACCCTGGCGAGCTAAGTGCTTAACTGCCAAGCTAGCTGCATCTACATACTGGCCATACTATTGTCAATTCAGTCCATAATTCAATCATGTAAATTCTGATCTTTCGGAGACATTGTCTCCAGCCCAAAACTCATTGTTTTCACTCAAGACCAGACTAGCCCATGGCCATTCCTTCCCCTATAAAAATCCCCAGCTCCGAGAGCTCCTCGGACTGCTCGGATCTCTCGCTGGAACTTCTATCTCACCTTGCTGCCGGTGCAAGCTCCCCTCGGCCGCCACGCCGGGTTTCCTTCTCTCTTCAATTGGGTTTCCCCAGGACTGCGAGACTGGTGACTCGCATTCCCCTAAAAGCTCTATTTCCTGTTTCTAGTTAGCAAGTGTGTTTGTGCTTTTCTTAATAATTGCTTAATAAATATTATTGCTAATTTGAACTATTTTGCCTGCTCACTGATCTGACGCTGTATACACAGGGTAAAAGATTCCCGCTAAGTTACCCTGCCTCTCGTTAGCCAAGAGAGTGCTCCAGCTAACTTCTCCATCTTGTTGTATTTGTTTTGGTTATTTGGGTGTCCCTCACAGGGTAACAGGGAGCTCTCTTGTAAAGCTTTGTCCTTGAATCATAAGTAGAATTATCAATGTCTAAAGTATGTAGAATTCAACTAGGAAAGGAACTTAAAGGAGAAAAATTATAATAACATTACTGGACTCTGACAGCATTCCTAGATTTAATCCTCAGAGCCTGCCACTGATAACTCCCCCCCCCCCGTTTTCCCAAAGGGAGGTTAGTATCCTCTGACAATCTTTAAACCATTATAGAACATTTTTGGATAGTAAAACTGTAAATTTGTCTAGCTCTGCCATTTCATAAAGTTTTATTAGACCAGTGGTTCTCAACCTGTGGGTCCCCAGATGTTTTTGGGCTTCAGCTCCCAGAAGCCCTGAGCACTGACCATAGTGGCTGGGGCTTCTGGGAGCTGAAGTCCACAAACATCTGGGGACCCACAGGTTGAGAACCACTGCTTTAGACCATCTTCCATTGTAGGAATATAAATATTTTTCCATTTCTGGGCAAATTTTAATCTAACAACCAAGACCATAAAGATTAAGATTCTCCAATGTTTGCTCCTCATTGGGTTATAAAATTTAGATCTCTTCATTCATTCACAAAAGCTTTGGACAACTGATATCCTGTGGCCTAACCCACCTTATGCATTTGTATGCTGTCCTTTGCTATAAAGGAATGACTAGATGCAAAAGTAATAGTATATATCACATGAATTCAGTGTGCACCTTATCTACTCCTCCATTTATTCACTTTAGTTACGTCCCACCTTTTTCCATGAACAAGGATTCAAAGGCCCCTCCCTAAACTGCAAAGGCCCCTCCCTAAACCCCAGGATTCCATAGGATGTTCCATAGGATGGAATAATAACTCTATAACAGTGTAGTGCTGAAATGGCCTGGCTTATGATTAAAAAAAAAGCACAATATAGATAAGAACATACAAAACATACAAAAGAACATACAATTAAACTGATCATATGGAGAATGGGTTTTGGTTTCTGAACCCAGTAACTATCAATAACATTGAAAACAAAACATTCTCTAAAATGAAAAGATGAAAAGTACAGCTCCTTCTTAAAAAAACTATCTTTAAAAGCAGTTCCTGAAAGCCTTTAAAATGGAAAACTCCCTGGAATGTTAAACTCTGAAATGGTTTAGATCAGTGGTTCTCAACCTGTGGGTCCCCAGATGTTTGTGGACTTCAGCTCCCAGAAGCCCCAGCCACTATGGTCAATGCTCAGGGCTTCTGGGAGCTGAAGTCCAAAAACATCTGGGGACCCACAGGTTGAGAACCACTGGTTTAGATGGTTACGTTATCAAAAGCAGCATCTTCTGCAGTGTGTGAACCTATCCATGCATTATGATTATTGGAGCATTTTCTTCTTCACGTTTTTAATATTTGGTGTATGTTTGGTGGTGCTGGAGAAGCCCTTCTTAGAAGGCCTGGTCTCTGGAACTTCATGCTCAAGAACATGATATAGCCCCCCTCTCTGCTTTTTGGTGGGAGGGGATATGGCAAAAGCAGTTTTATTTTAAGAAGTGAAATGAATCTTTCTCTCTCTCTCTCTGGCCTACAGTGCAGGCCATTTGGCTGTGGTGTTACCTAAAACGGGGGTGACTCAGGGATCCACCTTCCACCTGTGATGCCAGTACCTCCATGAAACAGTGGGGAATACTAGCTCAAAATAGGAGAGTGGAGAGAGATGGGTAACTTAAAGATATCTTTTACACCTATGTTTACTAGTATTAGTGAAGGGAAGAACCAGCCAGACATCCAAAAGTAAGCTTAATGGGTTTTATTAGGGGAATTGTAATCACACACACAAGATCCAAGCAGTCACACAATCACACAAGACTAACTGAAAGAGAAGAGAGGAAAGTTTTGGACAATGAGGTTTCAGGGAGAAGTGGGTGATATTTACCAATCCAAAAGAGCAGCGAAGAGATAATGTGGCTTAGACACAAGTCTAAGGACAATACACGAATGGGAATCAGAGTGGCAGAGTGGCAATCAGCAATCAGTGTGCTGCGAGCCCCTGGCCAAAGCAGGGGTTTAAATTCCCAGTTTCTGTCTGGAGGGCAAGAGTCTTAACGGCTCTCCAGCCAACTAAACAATGGAGTTTGCAGAGTGGACAATGAGGCTCGGAATGGGCTAATGGTCATAGTGAAAGAATGGCCACCCTGAGAGCTTGGTACTTGTCATACAGGTTTGAGAACAAAGGAGAGGTTTGCTTGCTCAGAGGAAAAGGAGTTAAGAAAATCAGCAGTCTTGTGGGAATTTTGCGGATGCTATTGTCTGAAAGGTTGAGTTGTTAAGGCTAACCGCAAGCCTATTATCTCAGGAGTTTCCTGGTGATTTCTTGACTTTTACCTGGCTACACCTGGAGGTTTCTTCTGACCTAATTCACAATGCACATGTTAGGCCAGCCTTTTCCTTTTATCCAGCCTGGCCATTCAGACATAGCAGGGTGTGTTTTATATTTATGCTAATTAATATATTTTGCCAATTAAATCTAATTTTCCCAATTAAGTCATATCAAGGTGTGAGAGTGTACGGCCTGGTAACAGTGGAGTTTTATGCTCTCTTTTGTGTCAATTTGATAAATTACACTATTTTATTTTATTTTATTTTATTTTATTTTATTTTATTTTATTTTATTTTATTTTTTGTTGTGTCTTCTTGTTCTAAACTGCCTTGGAAAGGTGGGATATGATTGGCATTAATAAAAAGAAATGATAAATAATGAGGTTTTAAAGTATGAATTAGGCTCCAGAACTGGATTTATTTATTTAAGCTCTGAAAGCTTTTTTTGCCTGCAATTAGAACTGTGCCAAGTAATTCTCTTGTATAATTTTTTACAGTAGGAATTATACATTTTACTGATGAAGAATTCATGCTACCAGACCTTCCCTCATGTAGTTTGTGAGAATACCCACATTTTTCCTAATTCCGTTCACTGCTGTCACCTGCAGGATATGGTTTTTGCCTGGATTAGTCATATGATTTATCCCAGGTAACCAGAGATCCCACCATAAACAGGATGGTGTCTCAGCTCTGTGTACCAAATTAGACTTAGTCAGGGTGTATAATGACAACTGAGAATGGACACAAGTAAGAACATAAATTCATGTGAACATTTTTGCAAAAAGTACTGGACATTTGCTAAAACGAAAGATGCTTTTTGGCATAGCAAAAATGTTTGGAAACAGCTATGTGACTAGTTTGAAGTCTCCTTTTACCTTCTATTCGTTATGTGTTCTTTGATAAAAACCCAGAATATGCAAAACTAGATTTTGCTGTTACTCACCAACTTCACTTAATCAGACTGTCATGGGACTATACAGACACATCAGTTACATTTCTAGACTGCCCATGCAGTCTTTGGACAAAGCATAAGTCCAATCTTCTTGCCCACACACTTTTCAAAAACATGTTCATGGTTTGCTGAAGAGCAAGCAGATACAGTCCCATGCCATTGAATTTAGTGAGACTTACATTGGAAGATCAGACTGTTCAGTCAGCTTTGAGTAAGGGTGTTTCCAGCTATGAGACTGATATCTCAGTTGTAGTCTGCACATTCAGAATTACACTAAAATGCGGAAATTATGGGACAATCCTATGCTAATGTAGACCTTTGTGGTGTTTCTCCAGGCCAGTGCACAGAGATTTTAAATGTCATATAAGGACTATCATTTTTTAAAACTTTTTTGCTTTTATTGCTAGGGATGTGAAGAGGTGCTTATGAGATTTTCTACTCTGTGTGCCAGAATATCTCGCCTGGCTTGGACGTGATCGGTACCATTTGCTGCTTTGCTTCAAGCAGCAAAATTTCTTGGAAATACTCTGTTCCTCCAACATGTTATTGATTTACAAATTCTTTGGTATCGGGAAATGTGGTACAGAAAAGAGTGCTCTTTCAGACATGCAGATTTCATGGGGCTTTTCTGTTATTAATACTACCTTGGTTTGCCTCTGGAAGCTAGTATTGATCTGGAGGGCCTGACTGTTACCCACTCAGACCCTGCTTAGTTTAGGTCTTTTTTTAATAGTAATTTTATTAAGTTTCACAATATAAAAACAACTTTGAATTTGAATTTTAACATGTATTATTTCTGATCTTCCACCCTGTCTTAATTCCCACCCCCCGAAGCACACACAGTAACAATCTTGAACCACAATACATTGTTATTTCCCTGCTAGAACTAGCTTCTCACATGCCTTTCCCTGTTATATTAATGTTATCCAATTGACATTCACCACTCCTAAAACAGGCCTATCCAATGATAATTCCCAGCTAGTACCCGCTTTTGGCCTTACAATGTAATGTTATAATTCCAACATTCTGAACTGTTATACTGTTATACTGTTTAACCTCTTTCTCACTATCTCTATTATTATCATTGTACCATTATAAACTTATATTTATACAAGTTTGTTTATTGAAATATCTACTGCTCCGTTTCAATCAGGACCTCACATCTTATCACATCACTCCCTTTCCCACCCATATGGGATCCCACGGCCAAACTCATATCCAAAAATTCTTTGTTGCTTATCGTCGCTTAAAAAGTATAGGCCGTTCCACCCCAGAGGGTGGGGAGGGAGCAAAAGTGTCATCCAACCCACCTTCCCATTCAGATTCAACCCTTCTTTCCCTTAAACCCCCTCAATGACATATTAATTCCAATTTTACATTCATTTTCTTTGTCAGTGCCAGAATACATTATATCTTCAGCTCAATTTTCCAATTCTCCTTCTTTATACCCCTCCCTCCCCTGCCCAGCTACCCAGAGTTCATTACAAAATGTCTTTGTCTTCTTGTTGTCGCTTTCTTAGTTCAGGTTTAAGGATACCTTGAAGTAAGACTAAGTCACTGAGAGTACAAATCATAGGTTTATTGGTGAAAATAGAAGGAAATGAACATAGAAGCATAAAATATATCAGTAAGTAAAGAAAGCGTTCTCATGTCCCTTCAGCTGAAAGTCTGACGCAGCCTCAAGTGCAGACTGGGTCTACGCTGCTAGATGTTATGTTTTTTTCTGAGCTCCAGATGGTCCTTTAATTCTTGGGGAAGGTGCCTGCATTTCCCCCTCCTGATGCTGGGACAAAGGGAATCCTTCCCCTGTGGGGGTTAGGTACCCTGACAGAATTGGCTGTCTAGAAACTTCAGGATGATGTTCATATTTCAGGAGGGATGAAGTTTCCTTCTCTTCCTTCCTCACATGAGACTGTGGGGAAGGAAGGTTCCTATTTTAAGAGAACAAGCTTCTTTACAGCACCAGGACTAGTGCAATCAACCTGGCTGCATCACACCTTCCAACTGTCACTATTTGGCAGGGACAGTTCTGGTTAGTCCTCTGTCCTCCCAGCTGTTTTTAAAATGCCCCAGGTTTTTTTCTCCTGCTCCCACTTTCCCTCTTTGTTCTTCAACAGATGCAAACTGAGTTCAAAGTGTAACTCAGCGGGGGGGGGGGGGATGAGAAAAGAAAGAGGAGTCTTATCCTTCCCAATAGGATCGGGGAACAGCAAATTGCTGCAGCCATAGTTTTCATCTGTGAAATGTTGAAAGGCATGCTGCATTGCTGTTTCCCCTTAGACTTAAGGCCTTTTTACTGAGTAATATAGAGTACAATGAGGCTAAGAAACACGGGCTATAAAGCAAGTTAATAATATCTCTGTGTGGTTATGTTTTGACAAATGTGTATGGATAGGTGAGGAGCCCAGTTACTAAAAACTCTTCACAAATCTTCTGCAAACACAACTTATAAGAGCTAACAAGAAAACAGGGCAAAGGGGGAAGAACTGTATTCCTGCCCAGCCTGCCTGTTATTAGATGAGTGGAAGAGTGCATTTTGCAGCTGCTGATAAGTTTTGAACACTCTGCAAGGGCTGCCCACATGAAGTGCATACGACGGTTGATCCCTGAGGTTAGAGAAAGCGAAGCACTTCTGTACACGTATTACAAGCCTAACTAATTTGTAGATTTCAGGCTTAGATTCTGATCATCAAAGTATTCCGTTATAGTGATGTAGGGCTCATGCATTTCTATTTCATTCAATAATTTACCTTGTAGGCTTATTTGATGCAAATGTTGAGCTTTCTGAGTCATCATAAGTCAGCAGGGCTTTCATTCATGTAAGCAATTTCAAATAATTCTGTTATCATACCTTGGAGGTTTTGAGTATAAAATGTCATCAGTTGGGAATGGGTGGTGGGAATATACAAATAAGCTATAATCTCTTTTAAAAGACAAATATAATAAATTGCATTAAAAATCTGGCCTCCAATAGCTATCTGACCACCAATAGCTAAATACATAAATATTAATTATCTAGGCCATTTTACTTCTTTTTCCTGCATTTATCCTGCTCAACTTGCAAGTCTGAGGAAATTCCATTGCTGAAGGAAATATAAGTTAATCATAGGAAATACATATTCCTTTGATATCTACTTTGGCCCTCCTTCTGTTCAAGAAACTTGTCTCTTAAATGACAACAGAAACAAATGGCTTGATGGAATATTTTCCAGATAAATTATACCATTTCTTTTCATGTACATAATTTGATACATTCAGGTAACTAATATAGTTCTGTTACTTGATCACAGACTAGTGCTTCTCCTTCTCTGTACAGACACAACTTTCCACAGTTTTTCCTGATTTCACCACATCTATTTTTGGAAACTCAAACTGCATGCGTTCAGAATATAAACTACTGCAGAAATGTGTTTGTTAGGTGTTGACTAATAAATGAAAAATATATTTTTTGATGTAGAATATCGCTGGAATCTATGCAATACAATCTTGAATGTTTAGATCATATAAAGATAATGCTGGTACCTGAGTTACTTAATGTACACTGCACATTTTCCAAACCCAAAGCATAATATACATATGAGCTCCGACAGATCTTCCAAAACAACAGTGAAAGTGGTTAACTGTTCTCTCCTCAAGTTATCTTTGGGGAATTGGGCAGCCAACTCTTCTGTGTAGTGCGGAGATTTAGCCCAAGTCCCGTAATTTGGCTGAAGTAATAATGGGACTGTTTGCATGTACATTGCCTGGTCACTTTTCTGCAAATCTTTAGAAACTGGGAATTATATGTGTGCTTTAACACAGACAAGTGAAAACAAAACAATAAAAAAGCCAATATAGCATATAAACTAGGCAATATTTTAATTCCTTTATTCCTGGAGTATCTGTAACTGCTGAGAGCAACCTTAGCCTTCCAGATATCTTTGGCCTGTAACTCTTCTAATCCATCACCATTGGCCTTGCTGGCTAAAGTTGATGGAAGTTGCAATGTCCCAAAATCTGGAGAGGCCACATTTATCTACCTCTGCTCTGCAAACTTGAAAATCCTCATAAAATCATGTGGTAATAGACTATTGTCTTGGTGATGCCAAGGATATTAGAAGCTCAGTCCATGACAAGTTGAAAAAGCAGTATCAGCACACAGACAAGATAAAAAGAGAGAGAAAGAGAGAAATTCCTTTCCAGTGCAAGTTAAACAGGTACCAAATCTTTTAGGGCTTTTAGCCCTTTTGGCTGAAAGTCTTCTCACTGCAATAAGCTTTCCCAGAAAGGTGTTTGTGCCCATGTTGTGCAATTATCTTTTAAAAATATTTTGGATGACATTTTGTTGTGCTTTTAGTTTTGCACTGTCTGTATATTATGTACAAATGTTTAATAAAAGCAGTATGTAAATATAAACAAAGAGTTCCTTCAGTTGGGACAAATGTATTAGAAGCTTGTGAGGTTAGCTGCTGTAGTTCTCTCTCTCTTTAAAATATTCAGACAATTTTTCTGTTCTAGATTACTTTTTGGCTATTTTTTACACCTGTTGGAACATTTTATTCCCAGCTTTGAGTGAGTTTCTTTTTGGCTCTGAGACATATTGAAACAAATATATAGATATAGATATAGATATAGATATAGATATAGATATATTTTCTTTGCTTCCTCCTCTCTCTCTTTACTTTTTAAAGAGTTACAGAGCATAAATGTATCAGTGAAATGATACTTCATAGCACTAGAATTTGAAAGAAAGAAAGAAAGAAAGAAAGAAAGAAAGAAAGAAAGAAAGAAAGAAGGAAGGAAGGAAGGAAGGAAGGAAGGAAGAAAGAAAGAAAGAAAGAAAGAAAGAAAGAAAGAAAGAAAGAAAGAAAGAAAGAAAGATTTCAATCAGAATGAAGAACAATAGGATCACCTCAGCAAACAGCACCCTAGGTTTTTTTAAAATTCTTTTAAAAAGCCTGAGTTCAGATCCAAGAACTTGCTACAAACACCCCCCCCCCCAAAGAATGGAATGGATAGACATAGGGCCTTATCACACAAGGCAGGTAAATCACACTTACAGCAGGATAATACTGTCTTTGACTGGGACTTATCACATGACATCATTCCTCTTCTCTTGTTCTGCTGGTTGAAGATCATTTGGAAAGTATTTCTTTTGCAAGGTAGGTCATTAACAGATTAATCCTCCTTTGTAAAAGAAATGCTTTCCAAATGGAAATGATCTCCCACCAGGAAAACAACAGAAAAGAAATGATTTTATGTTATAAATCCCAGCAAAGATGCTATTATGCTAGTTGAAAGTGCAATTTACCTGCCTCATGCGATAACACCCATAGATGTTACAAGAACCAGCAAAGCCTAGCAAAATTCAAGGATCTATATTGTGAGGAGTCACACTGTGTGAGGCTAGTCTGGAAGAGTCCTGAGATTTTTTTTTAATACAACAATAACAACAAAGTAGAAACATGAATCTAGCAGGAAATTCATTGAACATCCAGATGTATATGGCAACTCCATCTCATTCACTTATGCTAACTCCCAACACTGGATATAAAGGGTAAAGCAGAGGTAGCTGGTGGATACATTACCAACAGGGTAGTAAATTCACTCTTGAGCCCTTTTTGCACCTTACCTTTTTGCGGCGCTGGGGTGTGGGGATCACGCGAGCAGCCCCTTGCGAGAGGCTCTCACATCCCTGCTGCTTCCGCTCTGCAGCCACTGCCTGCTAGCCAGTAGGCAGCGTGAGGGCTCCTCCTCTTCCTTCTGCAGCACAGCCTGCAATTTTCCCAGGCTGCATTGGGGCAGGAAGCATGAGCACCACTGCTCTGGAGGCTCCGCACACACAGTAAGTGTGTGCGGGGCCTTGGAGCGATGTGCAATCATGCACCATTTTCGGCTAGAAACTGAAACTGAAATAGTGCATGATCGACGCCTGCCAGCCCCGGCAGCATTGCGCAATTGCTGGGACGTCACGTGGACGGCTCCTCGCAATTCCGCAATGCTCTGGAGGTCCTTTCGCATGCCATGCAAAAAAGGCCTTGGTTTCACAGCTGCTCTTTCTGGAGCTACTCTGAGTTTTATGGGAGCTCTCCTGATGCTGAGTTTCTGAAAGGATAGAGTGCTGCACCTAGATGGCTCGATACTAGGGATGGGCCAACCGAGTCCTCGAATCCTCAGCAGAGATTCGAGATTCGGGAATCCAAATCCCTGTGCCAAAATAGGCAAACTGAATCTTTAGAATCCTCTGCCCAAACAGTTTGTTGGGGACCAGGACGCCTGAAAATCTGGGAGTCCAGAACACCTGAAAACTTGGGAGAACGGGACACCTGAAAATTTGGGAGATCAGGATGCTTGAAAACTTGGGACACTAAACACACAAGGGGAGATGGCAAATAGGTGAATTTTTTCCTTGGAGTAATAATGGCCTATGCTAACAATTTCACAAATTATCTCTAGGGTTGTGTTCTAAGATATTTAAATTGAACATTTCATATTTAAGTTCAGCACTTGACTGGAAGCTGCAGGCTTGAGATTTCAAGGACAGCTGAAACATTCCTTTGCAGAGCTCACTTGCAAACCTCTTTCAGACACAATTCTGGGGTTTCTAGTTTTACTAAGTGTCACAGCCTTCCCTGACAAAGTGTGCTGGTGCATCATCAAACTACAAACCACCGGATGCCGGAAGGAGCTATGCAAAGAAAAGCCAGGTTTGACCTGGGTTATCTCTGTACTGTAGTGGTCCTGTTTACACAGTCAGGAAAATGTGTGATTAATCCACATTTTCCTGACTGTGTGCAAAGGGCCTTCATGACATTTTTCGTCTGGGGAGATCCTGAGGCAAAACTATGACAACTATCCTGGCCAGATTTCTTCAGAGGGCGGCTTTTACTAAGGCTGAGAGAGCGTGTCTTTCCCAAGATTATCCTTCTTTCTCTTGCTTTTTAAACCCTTTTTTAAAGAAAGGATTCAAAAGATTTGAGATTTGTGAGATTCATGGATTCCCAGAACCTTCCAGGTATTTGGATCTAGATTTGGATTTGGAAAATTCTTGATTCGTCCCTTCCCTACTCTATACCCCTTGGAATAGCTGAAAGAGGAGTAGCTACAACAGATCCACCCCTACTATAAAGGCAGTGGATTGCTGTCTATTATAGAAGGGATAGGCGATCACATGGGGGCCAATTTCCCCTTCCAATCTTCCCCTGCAGGCCATTTCTCCACCAATAGTGTTTCCAAATACCTCTAAGTTCACTGGAGTTGTTGCCAAAATGGCAACTGGAAGTGATGTCATGTCACTTCCTATCATCATTTGAGAAGGACACTGATAAAAATGGATATTTAGGGCAGCTGAGGCATTCTGGGAGTTATGTGTGTGAGCATAACTGATGCTTTTGCCTTTTATGGGAGCTCTCAGTGTGGTTTTCAGGTGAAAAATGCCTGAAAAACATACTTTTTTAAAAAAGAATAATCTCTGGGATGGATGGCTTTTGTGGGATCAGCAAGGGTGTCAGTAAATTTCTGGCTTAGTGGGCACAGACAGCCCAAAGATCACCCTTTACCCTCATCTGTACTGTATGCCCCTGATATGTGTGTGTGTGTGTGTGTGTGTGTGCGCGCACTTCAAGTCACCTGTTGATTTAGGCTGACCTCATGAATTTTATAGGTTTTTTTAGGCAAGGAATACTCTCAGGTGGTTTGCCAATTTCTTCCTTGAAATATAGCCCACAGCACCTGGTATTCATTGGTGGTTTCCCATCCAAGTAGTAACCAGGAGAATATTTCACTAAAAATTAAAACTCAGAACATATTGGGAACTTCTTACCAGGCAAACTGTCTGAAAACTACTGTGGCCATTTCTGCACTAGACTGTTATAGTGCTATTATTCCACTTTCAACATCCTATGGAATCCTGGAGTTTTGGGAGGGGTCTCAAAGGTCCCTCCCTAAACTGTAAATCCCAGGATTCCATAGGATGTTGAAAGTGGAATACAGCACTATAACAGTCTAGTGCAGAAATGGCATCGAGAATCCAGTGGAGTTCATAAAAGGCTAACAAAGATTTCTCAGTGGTATTTCAGCTAAGCCCTCCTTCCCCCACATCCCTGGCCTTTGATTATGTTAGAGAGCAGAACTCAGCAGAAGTTTCAGAGTGGTATTCCCAAACATGATGCACTTTTTTTGATTAGAAAATATGATAAGTACACTTGTAACAAATTGGAAAATGAAACAACACTGGCATTCTCTGTTCGTCAGAGCAATGAACTGAGTCACACAGCTGAATAAAGCCAGTGCATTTCTCTAGGAGCCTTCACATCTTATTAAAGCTCAAGCACTTACACATCATATCAGTCTGTGGCTTGATAACTTCATTCTTGCAATAATAATTTGTAAAGAAGGCTCTGGCACCATGGCTACAAGTGCTGCTCAGAAGGAACTATTGCTTCTATATCCATATTCTGCTGCTCTGAAAATGATTTTATAATCGGTGAAACTGGAAGGCAGTGTTGTGTTGCTTCAAGGAAACACAGTTTAAAGAAGTGTGGAAAACAAAATTGCAGAGGTTTCAACAAAACAGAACTCTTTGTTAAAACACTGACTGAATTGTAGATACTTGCTTGTGCTTCATACACCATAGAATGAAATGAGCAAGATTTTGCTCAGGGCATTTGTTACTTCAGCACCAGGCCTGTATGATTCCAGCTAATATTGTAGCACGCCACAAACAGGCTGTCAAGACTGTTATGATTATATATTAGCTTTGCTTTTAATTGCTGCAGTATAACAGTACTGTTAAAAAAAATTAAATCATTTGACAAAGTGGATTTGTAAAAGTAGTTTTAGTTATATTCATCTTATTATGTTTGGTTCCATTATATTCGTGAGACAAACAGCTTTCAAATGACATCTAAATGGATCCAGTGTGGATCCGGAATCTGGTGGAAAAGCAAAGGAACCCTACTGTATCGCAACAGAAGGAGCACCTTAGAGGTTCTGATTCTGTACACTTTCTTTATCTTTCCATCATAGTCTTGGTCCAAGGTATTTCACATTTGAATTTTTTTCCCAAACAAGTGATCCTCTATATGTTTTGGACACCAGCTCCCATAATCCCTGGGCATTTGCTATTCTGGTTATGCCATCTGGAAAGAGGAAGTGTAAAACATTTGAAGAACCCAGGGCCCAACCTTCACTTTAGCCCCATTTCTAATACAAGCATGACAAACAATGTTCTCTCTGCCTCAAAAGCAAAGACAAGATGTTTGGCTTTGTTTTGTTTTATCCTTGGGCCTTTAATGCAGAGTAAAACAAATGCCATTTTATCCCAAATTTGTTTGGACTAAAATCACCTGTGTCTGACATTTTAGCTAGAAGATACTTTTGCCATGTGTTTTACTAGCTTTGAAAAGTTCCTATGCGAGAGGGCATGTTGGAAAGGTTACTGAAAGTGAGGATTGTGGGAGAGGACATATCGGTGTGGCTTCTTGTAGTTACCTGGATGTTGATCTAAACATTCCCACGAGGTGGTATCAGGTGGTGTTTTTCTGCAGTGAATGCTGTTCTTTTCATAGAATCATAGAATCATCGAGTTGGAAGAGACCCCAGGGGCCATCCAGTCCAACCTTCTGCCATGCAGGAACACCCATCAAAGCATTCCCAACAGATGGTATCCAGCCTCTGCTTAAAAACCGCCAAAGAAGAAGACTCTACCACATTCTGAGGCAGCATATTCCACTGCCAGACAGCTCTGACCATTGGGAAGTTCTTCCTGAGGTTCAAGTGGAATCTCCTTTCCTGCAGCTTGAATCAATTGCTTCTTGTCCTAGTCTCTGGAGCAGCAGAGAACAAGTCTGCTCCCTGCTCAACATGACATCCCTTCAAATATTTAAACATAGCTATCATGTCCCCTCTTAACCTTCTCTTCTGCAGACTAAACATTCCCAGCTCCCTAAGCCATTCTTCATAGGGCATGGCTTCCAGATGCTTCACCATTTTGGTCGCCTTCCTCTGGACACTCTCCAGCTTGTCAATATCCTTCTTGGATTGAGGTGCCCAGAACTGGACACAGTATTCCAAATGAGGTCTAACCAAAGCAGAATAGAGTGGTACCATTAACTCCCTTGACCTAGACACCATAGTCCTATTGATGCAACCAAGAATTGCGTTGGCTTTCTTGGCTGCCACATCACACTGCTGACTCACGTTCAGCTTGTGATCTACCAAGACTCCTAGATCCCTTTCACATGTACTGTTATCTAGCCACATGTCCCCCATCCTATATTTGTACATTCCATTTTTTTCTGCCTAAGTACAGGATCTTACATTTCTCTCTGTTGAAATTCATTTTTTTAGCTTTGGCCCAGCTCTCCAATCTGTTATGGTCATTTTGAAATTTGATCCTGTCCTCTGGCGTATTAGCAACCCCTCCCAATTTGGTGTCATCCACAGATTTGATCAGCATGCTCTCTACTCCTTCATCCAAATCGTTGATGAAGATGTTGAATAACACTGGGCCCAGGACAGAACCCTGTGGCACCCCACTAGTCACTTCTCTCCAGGATGAAAAGCAGCCATTGGTGAGCACCCTTTGGGTTCAGTTGACTGACCAATTACAAATCCACCTAATAGTAGCCCTGTCCAGCCCACATTTTACTAGCTTCTTTGCAAGAATGTCATGGGGAACTTTGTCAAAGGCCTTACTGAGGTCAGGATATGCTACATCTACAGCATTCCCTTCATCTATCAAGCTTGTAACCTTATGATAAAAAGAGATAAGATTAGTCTGGCATGACTTATTTCTGAGAAATCCATGCTGACTTCTAGTGATTACGGCATTGCTTTCTAAGTAATTACAAACTGACTGTTTAATGATCTGCTCTAGGGTCTTTCCTGGAATTGATGTCAGACTGACCGGGCGATAATTATTAGGGTCCTCCCTTTTCCCCTTCTTGAAGATGGGGACGACATTTGCCCTCCTCCAGTCTGCTGGGACTTCTCCTGTTCTCCAAGAGTTCTCAAAGATTATTGCAAGTGGTTCAGAAATGACTTCTGCCAGTTCTTTTAATATCCTTGGATGTGATTCATCTGGCCCTGGGGACTTGAATTCATCTAGTTTATCCAGATATTCCTGTACTACTTCTCTGCTTATTCTGTGCCGCATTTCCCTCACTTCCTCACCTGCTCCCCACGCCCCAGGTTGGGTATTAAGTAGTTCTGCCTTCTCACTTCCCTCCATTATTAATTGGTCACCTTCTCCATGCAGTGATTCTATCATTTCCTTGTTTTTCCTTTTGCTGCAGACATATCTAAAAAAGCCCTTTTTATTGTTTTTGATGTCTCTGGCAAGCCTGAGTTTATTCCACGCTTTAGCTTTTCTGACCTTCTCTCTACATCTCCTGGCTATTTGCTTGAATTCCCCTTTGGTGGTTTCACCATTTTTCCATTTCCTGTACATGTTTCTTTTAACACTTAGCTCAGCTGAGAGTTCTTTCATCAACCATTTCAGTTTCTTTAGACACCTGCCAATTTTCCTCCTTATTGGCAGTTTTCAATTGTGCCTTCAGTATCTCACTTTTAAGAAACTCCCATCCATCATGAACTCCTTTCTTTTTTAGTATTCTTGACCATGGGATTTCAGGAAGTAACTCACTAAGTGTAGAGAAATCAGCTTTCTTAAAGTTTAGGATGCATGTCTGGCTACACTTGGCTTCTCCTTCCCACTGAATGACAAACTCCAAAAGAGCATGGTCACTCCCTGCTAAGGATCCCACTACCTCCACCTCATCAACTAGGTCATCTCTGTTGGTCAGGATCAGATCTAAAATAGCCTATTCCCTTGTCACCTCTTCCACCTTCTGGACCACGAAACTGTCTGCAAGGCAAGCGAGGAACCTGTTGGACCTTGTGGTCTTTGCAGAATTTGACTGCCAACAAATATCAGGATATTTGAAATCTCCCATTAACACGGCATCTCTCCTTTTTGAAAATGTGGTCATCTGCTCCAGGAAGGCCTCATCCAAGTCCTCAGGCTGGCCCGGAGACCTGTAGCAAACCCCCACAATCACATCCCTATTGTTTCTCGCTCCCTTAATTCTCACCCAGATGGTCTCGACTTGGCATCCCAGATTTAAGTCCTGGATCTCTTCACAGGTGAAAACATCCTTGACATATAAGGCTCCTCCTCCTCCTTTCTTGTTTGGTCTGTTTCTCTGAAATAGATTATACCTCCCTATTCCTACATTCCAATCATGAGATTCATCCCACCAAGTTTCAGTGATGCCTATTAAATCGTATTTATTTTGTTGTACTATGAGTTGGAGTTCTTCATGCCTATTCCCCATGCTCTGTGCATTAGTGTAGGAACACTTGAGACAATGTGCCCTTTGTGGAATTTCTGTACTAAAGTTACTTTCCCTCTCCCTGTTGGTCTCTAGTTCTACTTGGCCTGCCCTATCTATACCCCTTTCCACAGCTTACCTTCTCACGCTGCTGGAGGGTGGGCCTTGTGTGAGAAGCCTGGGCAGGAAGGCTCTCGCAAGCCTTCTGCTTTCCTGCTGCTCAGGCTCTGCAGCTCCTTCCTTCTTACGCGAGAGCCCCACTCATACCCCACCCCTTCCTTCTGCAGTGCAGCCTGGGAGTGGTAGGCTGCACTGAGGAGAGGATGCGTGACAGGCCCAGCTCCAGAAGCTCTGCACTGCAGGTGAGTGCGGCCCAGGTCTGTGAGCCTTGTGCAAGCGGGGCTTATTTTCGGCTAAAAGCCAAAAATAAGAAAATGCGTATTTGCTGTGCTTGAGGGCCTTGAGTGTGGTGGAAATGGGAGTGCATCATGCAGACCACTCCTGACATTTACGCGACACTCAAGGGGCCCTTTCGCTTGTACACTGCCATGCGAAAAGGGCCTATATCATGTGGGCTATTTTTCACAGTGGGCTATTTTATTTTGTCTCCTTCCTGTAAATGTTCCCATAGTCTCAAAAGGCCTCTTTGGCCCTTTTTGCACGACATCTGCCATATGAAAGGGCCCCTGGAGCACCGTGCAACTGCGAGGAGTGATTGACACGATGCACTCGCAATTGCGCGATGTTCCAGGGGCTGGCAGGCGCTGATCTTGCACTATTTCATCTTCGGCTTTGAGCCAAAAATGGTGCATGATCGCGCATTGCTCCAGGGCCCCACGCACACTTGCCATGCATGTGGAGCTCTGTAGCCACGGTGCTCGCGCTTCCAGCCCCAGCGCAGCCTGGGAAAATCCCAGGCTGTGCTATGGAAGGAAGAGGAGGGGCTCTCGCGCTACCTGCTCACGAGCAGGCAGCAACTGCGGAGGCAAAACAACGGGGATGCAAGAGCCTCTCGCAAGAGGCTGCTCACGAGATCCCCACACCTCAGCTCCACAAAAAGGTGAGTTGCAGAAAGGGCCTTTGTATTCACTGCTTTTCATTTTCTTTTCCCTCTGTTCCATGAAATTTAAGAGGGCAAATGTCCATAAAACATTGAGTGACATTCCAAACTGGGACAGCAGAACAAGGGGTGGGATACAGACAAGAAAGAACAGAGCTGAATGGAATGTTACATGTGGATAGGGGAAGGTACTATCAGCAACCAGGAGAGGTGATGCACTGTGGGACTGTAACTACGGGGCCTCTGGGGAAAAAAAATAAGGTTGCTAGGGTGTTTAAAGTGATTGTAAAACACAAGGAACGTGTTTGTCATTGCATGTGCATACATATAAACACAAACCCAAAAAGGAAAAAAGGAGTATGATGTAGTGCTGCAGAAATGTTAATTTGTGCGTATGCTGAGGCTGTTGACTACACACACACACACACAGCCTTGCTATTCATCATGCTCTGTGCAAATGATCTGAATCAATGAAAATGAGACCACCTCATAGGTACAATTTTTATCCTCCCTTAACCCAAATTGATTGTGGTTTGTAGAGCTATATGACTCACAATCCTGATTTTGACCCATAGTAAAATTAGCTTGTTTGTCCTACAAAGAATACATTTGGTTCAGAATTAACTCTGGATAAATCCAGCATACGTTAGTGCATACAAGTTGAGAATGGTCCAGACCATAGTTGTTTCTTAGCCTCTGTTGAGGGAAGCAATAGTTTAGACATTTGATGTATATGGCACAAGCGCAGCCCAATAAGACTCTATTCAAAGTGTCTGTGTTTTCAGAAAGCAAGATTTTGATTGTGAAACATACCCCACAGAAAAGAAATGCTGTCATACATACTTGCACGAGTCTGTTTTGAACCAATCCATGGTTCAAAAAGCACATTGACAACAAATTCTCTTTTGTAGAGGTATCATCTGAGCATGCTGAGGGAAGGGCATATGTGGAGTGAAGAAGGAATGAGAAGGCACCCAACTCACTAACCAGATCAGCCAAGGGATTTATGGGTTGCCAGTTGTTACTACTAGATGACCCTCATGTCCAAAGACGTGGAAGGAAAAATGGGACTGTGCATTTATTTCATTTATTTATATCATAACCTATTTTTCTCCCAATATGGGAACCGACATCCACAATTTCAGTATAATATCTGAAAAAAAAAGCCTCCATATATTCAATTGGACACAAGGAGAGCTCTCTTTGTACAACCAGAAATGCTGCCTTTTTTCTTCTTTTTTTTAAAATACAGCATTGGAACAGAACTTTTGAAACTTTTCTCTCCCAGAATAATAATAAGATGCCATGAGTATAGGAATCAAATCAGGGAGAGTGTTGGATGATAAAAGGGAAATAATTAAAAACAATGTATCCATTTCTGTGACTTGGTGGCATTTAAAACATATATTGTTTTTAGAATATTATAGCAGTTTTTCATACTTAATTTCAGTTTTGTATAGTTTGTTGTTGGCTCTAGCAACCTTATAAGTGGACAGTGATTCCTGTAAAGTACCTTTGCAATTTTGAGCTAATGTGAACAGAATGAATCATATAAACTACAGGGAAGATCAACCAAAGGGCACTGCAATAAAAACACTATAAAGATATCTCTTTAGAGCAGTTCTGCAATGCAGCACATTTGAAACATTGCTATAATATTATTATGGGTACAAAATTCTTTATGAAGAAAGTTTTTGGTTTATAAATTTGGGTTTGTGCTTATAAATCCTTCCACTGATGTGGGTAGTTCATTAGGTCTAAGAAGTACAACCGAACAAGCCATCAATGCTCTTGTCAAACTTACTACATGGCCATATTCCAATATTTTCAATAACACAATGTCCAAGTCACCACCGTGCTGTAATGAAAAACATCCAGAAAATTACAATTCATTTAAATGAATTCAAAAGATACCAAAACAGTGATAAATGATGGGCATGCAAAAATAATATCATCTGTTGATAAGGAGATGCCACGGGAGTTATATCCATGAACAAAAGCTCCTCAGTAGTTCAAATGCTTACAAATCTTATAGGTAGTACAAACGTTTGTAGTGGGACATTTGGTTTTCAGAAAGAATGTGAAATTGAGATGCTACTGAAATCTGTAGGCTGCATGCTGCGACTATAGTCATGTTTACTCAAAAGTGAGTCTTGCTGACTGCTGTGGAACTTACTCTTGCTAACTGCGCCCAAGGCTAAAGACTTAGGCTAGGATCTAATGATGTACTTCTGTTAGATGCCACTGTTTCCAACAGAACTAGTGATCTCTCTTCCCTCCTAAAGTTCCCCCATGCATTCAAAAAGACTACACAGAAGGAACAGGTTTTTGGGGCTGCAGAATCAGGAGAAGTAGATGAAAGTCCTAACTCTGCTGACACCAAATACTGAATTGCACCTTGGAATCTTGGACTATGTTTTAACTCACTATTTCAAATATTTAACTCACTAATTGTAATTCACTATTTCCCCCAAAAAAGCTTAGATCAGTGATGTCCAACCTTTGGTCCTCCAGGTTTTGGGACTTCAACTCCCAGAAACTCTAGCTACTTGGTTAACAGTCAGGAATTCTGGGAGCTGAAGTCCAAAACAACTGGAGGACCAAAGGTTGGACACCACTGGTTTAGATGATGAATACAACCCAACATTGGTTCCTGGAATTCTATTCTGGAGGCTTTTATCATTTTCTTTCATTACAGCAATTCCATCTGATCTTCTCTCTACAATCTTGTTCCTTTACATGCATCTTGTTCTTTTGGGAAACTAAAGTCAATTTCCACCATGCCATTACATTTCTGCTAAGCAGATCAAGAAGAGAAATAGTCTAGCATGGAAAAAGAATCATTAATGGTAATATATGATTTAGAGAGGATATGTTTGATATTGACTTTGATCCAGAACTCATTTGAGACCAATGGAATGGCATTTTGGCTTTGGATAGAGCTAGGTAAAGACTTATTAAACTGCTGTCAAGAAATCTCTTTGGACAGCAACAAGACAGTTCAAAGTTTACTAAGACTATGAGGTTGGCAGCAGATGGGCAATGTTTGGGCTTAATAAAGTAGAAGAGGGCCTAGCTAAATATTGAACTTGCACAAAGGCTTGCACAAAGGCTGAAATGATAAAGTGAAAACAAAAGGTCTGCCTGTGACATTTGCTGATACTCTAGAATAATGCTAAATATAGGCAAGAATATGGGAGAAGGGAAGTCTTAACAGCTAAGATGAAAAGCCTTGCACTGAGAGCTTCTGCATTTAACTGATGATGGATGTTTTGCATTAAAATAACACTGTGAACATAGCTAAGTGCTAGAGAATAGGTTTTGTATTCAGAAGTTCCCAGATAGAATCATAGAATGATAGAGTTGGAAGAGACCCCAGGGGCCATCGAGTCCAACCCCTTGCTATGCAGGAACACCCATCAAAGCATTCCCAATAGATGGCCATCCAGCCTCTGCTTAAAAACCTCCAAAGAAGGAGACTCCACCACACTCCGAGGCAGCATATTCCACTGCCGGACAGCTCTGACCATGAGGAAGTTCTTCCTGAGGTTCAGGTGGAATCTCCTTTCCTGCAGCTTGAATCCATTGCTCCTTGTCCTAGTCTCTAGCGCAGTGGAAAACAAGCCCGCTCTCTCCTCGACATGATATCCCTCCAAATATTTAAACATGGCTATCATGTCCCCTCTTAACCTTCTCTTCTGCAGACTAAACATTCCCAGCTCCCTAAACCGCTCCTCATAGGGCATGGTTTCTAGATCCTTCACCATTTTGGCCGCCCTCCTGTGGACACTCTCCAACTTGTCGATATCCTTTTTCAAATGAGGTGCCCAGAACTAGATGCACTATTCCAGATGAAGTCTAACCAAAGCAGAATAGCGTGGTACCATTACCTCTCCCAGTCTAGACAGCATACTTCTATTGATGCAAAGAATCGCATTGGCTTTCTTGGCTGCCGCATCACATTGCTGACTCATGTTCAGCTTGTGATCTACCAAGACTCCTAGATTCCTTTCACATGTACTGTTATCCAGCCACATGTCCCCCATCCTATATTTGTACATTCCATTTTTTTTCTGCCTAAGTACAGGATCTTACATTTCTCTCTGTTGAAATTCATTTTTTTAGCTTTGGCCCAGCTCTCCAAACTGTTAAGGTCATTTTAAATTTGATCCTGTCCTCTGGCATATTAGCAACCCCTCCCAATTTGGTGTCATCCACAAATTTGATCAGCATGCTCTCTACTCCTCCATCCAAGTCATTGATGAAGATGTTGAATAGCGCCGGGTCCAGGACAGAACCCTGTGGCACCCCACTAGTCACTTCTCTCCAGGATGAAAAGCAGCCATTGGTGAGCACCCTTTGGGTTCAGCTGACTGACCAATTACAAATCCACCTAACAGTAGCCCTACCCAGCCCACATTTTACTAGCTTCTTTGCAAGAATGTCATGGGGAACTTTGTCAAAGGCCTTACTGAAATCAAGATAAGCTACGTTCATTTAGTCCATCCTATCTCTAATGGATAGAATTAGATAGTGAATGATATAGAACACTTCTTCCTGGGATCTGGGCTGCCAGGCATTGGATTAGGTGAATAAATAAGGTAATTTGGCATTAAACAATTTTCTGTGATCTAGGGTTATCTACAAAAATACATACCGAGATCTTAGAACAGAAAGAAAGGAAGTTATATGTCTGAGTGGAAAAAATGCTGTCAAGACTTCAAGGGTTATTTTTCACAGGAACTGTTCTGCTCTTATGAGTCATGTCTTGGTACTAAGATATGTGAAAAGGATTTGTGAATCCTGAATGTAAATCCCTTAATTTTTCATTCTTTTCAAATGGTACCTTGCTGGAATAGCCAGTATTAATGAATTTAGTAAGTTAGCATTTTATTGATAGACATGCAACTTTTTTGTCATTTTAATTGATGGATTAGATTAATGAGTAATCAATATTCATTGCAAATCATTTTTTCCCCTTAAACAACCTAATAGAAGTACTATGGAGATACCTATATAATGCCTTTGCCTATATAAATGCCTATACAACTGAATACTTCTTGTCTTATTAATCTGATTTTTTTTTTCTGTTGAAGAAGTAGTAAAAGGTCAGAAAATTTCCTGAAAATTAGATCAAAAAGACTAAGGCCCTTTCCACACCGGGGTGTGTGTGTGTGTGAAACGCGGGGAAACGGGGCGGTGCACATGGGAACGGAGCTTACCTCGATCTGTCACCGCGGGGAGCAGTGCGCATTGGCTGCTCTACATGGCAGCGGCATCTGGCGGCGTCTGGCGGTGCCCGGCAGCACCCAAAATGTCGGCTGGCAGCTTCTGGCAGCCCTCTGCCAATTGGAGAAGCGCGCCAGCCGGAAGCCCGCCCCGGGCAGCTCTGCAGGGACACGCTTGTGCGCCCCTGCAATTCCCCACGGGGCGCTGCGACGGGTTAGCGCACGCGTATTTCATAAAGACCACATGAAATGTGGTCTTTATAAAACATGCGGCGCCACCCCTGCGGCCGCGCGAGATGGTTTGAGGTGGGGAAACTCCACATTTCTAACCGCCCTAGTGCACTCCACAGTGTAGACGACCTCCGGGTGAGGTCATCCTGCCCCGTGTTACCCTGTGCTTTTCCCCCAAGTGGAAAGGGCCTAAGTTACATCCAGAAGAGGTATAAGTGGGTTTCACATTGTATTCAGTGTGTGGCTTATAGGACATATGACAAGTTTGTCATTGTCTTTAAACAGGGAGCTTTTTAACCTACATGTAGGAGAAGTCTGGCTGAGTCTCCCACTAAGAAACAAAAGTAGAGTAACAAAAACACATTAAGCAGATCTAAATCAGTAATGAAATAAATATAGTGAGTAGCAAAACAAACTTGATAATGAACATGAATGGAGCAGCTTTCCTCAGTCCATTTAGAGATCATTCTGGATCAGGTTGGTCATTTATTTTAGACTTTTAAAAAAAATTTATTAAAGATTTTTTCAAAAATTCACTAACAAGTAGATAAACCAAAAGGGCAAAGTCTGTTAGTAGAATACATTCACTATCAACACAGATTGGCTACTCAGTTATGTCCGTGTAATTAAATGACATCTCTTGGCTTGACCCTCACCCTGGTCCATGTTAAGATCCAGATCAGGTGAAAGACTGAGGTGCAGCTTCCACCTGAGTTGCAAGGAGGATGACATTTCCACTGCCTACTTCCTGCCTGTGAGAACCTGTGACAAAAACTTGTGAAAGGATTCCTGCTTCTGATTGTCACAGCCTGGTAGGAGGGAGGTAAAATATTGTTCTCCTTGCATCCTGATCCAAAGCTGAATGGACTCAATCAGAATTTGCCCAATCTGGTGGCTGGCTCTTAATGTGGATTAGGGTGGTATTTACATAGGTCTCCAGTTATGGATCTGTAACTCTAGTTTATGAATCTGAAACTGCAATACCAGCCATAATTATGAAAAAAGCAATCTCTTGTATTTGAGTTTATGTTTTTGGGAGTATGTTGAAGTGGTGTAAAGTATTTTTAAAGAGTAAACAATTCAACATTCAAAATGCCCTTCCAAGAGTTGATTTGCTGCGGTGGAGCCTTGAGACAGTATGCTTTTTTAAATTTTATGTAACTAGCCTGTTTACCCAGCATTGCCCGGGATCTTATGTTCCTCTTAAGAACTCACCAAGCTGTCTTCTCCAGTACCTTTAACTTTTCACCATATTTCCCAATGCAATCTGTATTCAGAGTTATTTACATATACAGTTTGGGTTCCTGAGGGAATACACTGTTTACCTCCTTGCTGCTAGGCCTCATCTTCATAGCAACTGGCCAATTCCAGTAACTGTAACTTATCCCCATATTCCCCAATCCAATCTGTATTCATAGTTGTTAACATACAGAGGTTGAGGCTCTTTTCTCATGGCATTTTCCATGCGAAAGGGCGCCTGGAGTGTCGTGCGTTTGTGAGGAGTGATCTGCACGACGCACTCACAATCGTGTGACACTCCAGGGTAGGGCAGGTGCCAATCGCACACTTTTCATTTTCGGATTAAAGCCGAAAATGGTGCGTGATCGCGCATTGCTCCTGGGCCCCATGCGCACTTACCTGGCGTGCAGAGCCTCCGGAGCCACGCCAGTTGCGCTTCCTGACCCAGAGCAGCCTGGGAAACTCCCAGGCTGCGCTGCGGAAGGAAGAGGCAGGGCTCTTGCATAAGCAGGCAGCTCGTGCAGAGCCGAAGGACCCTGGACACGAGAGCCTCTCACTAGAGGCTGCTCATGCGATCCCCACACCCCAGTGCCAGAAGAAGGTAAGGTGCAGAAAGGGCCTGAGTTCCTGTGGGAATACACTGTACTCCTCCTTGCTGCTAGGCATCATCTCCACATCAACTGGCTTGAGGCCCAAAAGCACTCTGGCTAAGAATTCTAAAGGCCCCTTCCTAAACTGCCAACCCCAGGATTCCACGGAATCTTCACAGTCAGCCAATCATATGAGGTCTTCTCGCCTCACACAGCCAGTCATACAAGATCTTCACCTGCCTGACACAGACAGACAGACAAACTCACAAACAGACAAATTTTGACTTTTATACAGTAGATGAGAGCCACCATGATGTAGTGGTTTGAGTGTTGGACTATGACTCTGGAGACCAGAATTTGAGTCCCTGCTCAGCTATGGAACCCACTGGGTGACCTTGGGCCATCACACACTCTCAGCCCCAGACCCCCCCATGATAGGTTCACCTTAGGGTTTCCATGAGTCAGAAATGACTTGAAGGTGCACAACAACAACAATATATAAAGGGTAGTCATGGAGAATTGTTGACGCCTGGACCTTTCATGTCATGTGCCAGTTTTTCCATAAATAGAGTATGCCAAATTCTTTTTCACCAGTTCCTGCATGGCAGGGGTTAGACTGGATGGCCCTTGTGGTCTCTTCCAGCTCTACAATTCTACCATTCTGTGATTCTGTGACATATAGAAGCCTGCTTTACCTGCATAGCATTATAGCCTACAAGCACACCAGATTTGTTTTCTAAGTCAGTGAAGTTCAATGACATCACTAATCTTGATCCTGAAAGTAGTGGACATCTCAAAGGATGATTCCATTCATGAATCTCCTGGTTTGGTTCAGAGTGAGGAGTTTCAAGCAGCCCGAAGATTTGTTGTTGTAAATTCTGATGGTGATTGGAAGGATTCTTGCATGAGGTTTGATTGGAAGAACTTGAGAGAGAAAAGGGGGAAAGTATACATGAAGAAGAGGAGAGATCATGAGGGATTTTATAATCAGTGGATAAGCTTTCTAAAAACCTGGATGCTTATCTGAATCACCTTCCTTCTTTTAGAATGACCTTACTTTCCCATGTGTAATCCTTGCCTGTCAGATTTCTTAGTAATTAGTAGAATAAGAATGCCCTCTTGCCCTTACCCATAAATGCTGATGCAAATTTGGGAACTGAAAAAAGGTGAATCAAATAAGATTTGTAAAGATCCAATCAATTAGAATAGCCTAAAGAGCAGAATATCTCATCTCCCCACAGCAATAGATTGGAAAGACAGAAGGGGAAACTGTGAATTCCAAGCCTGATATACTGTATAACCCCAGATGTAAAATGCTTGGCTGTAATTCTCCACATTATCCTATAGTGACATATCTGCTTGTTCCATAACACCAAAGCAACCAACTTTGACACTTTGATTAATTTCTCTGCATTACAGCTCAGTTTGTGATTTTTCTAGTCAATTCAGAGACCAAAGAAGACAGCTGTCCCAATGCCATCTCTTTCTCCCTAGCCACAGCAAATGTCTTCCCTGTATAAAATTAGCCTTCAGTCATGATTGGGTGGGAGGTGGGATTTAGAGTTGTAGTCCAAAAATGTAACTTTTTCCAAGAACAAGACTGGCTTAGTAGGAAGCTTAACCATTGCAGGAAGGAAAGTAGGTGTTGTACTGGTAGTCTGGGAAAGGACTCAAACCTGCTGACATGTTTTTTTAATAAATCACCTTCAAGTTGGCTCTGATTTACAATAACCTTATCCTAGAGTTTTCTTGGCAAGATTTATTCATTGGCGGTTTGTCTTTGCTTTTTTCTAAAACTGAGAGGGTGGGACTTATCCAAGACCATCCATTGAGTTTCCATAGCTTAGCAAAAATTGAAAGCCTGGTTTCCAGGGTGTCGATACTCAAATTATTCCCTCATCCTCATTCTCCCTACCATGGCTTCATTATATTAAACAGTTATTGATTTTGGTTGAGACCTGTCAGCTGCTATGTTCAATTTATGAGGTCCACAGCCTACCAGAACTTTCTCCTGCAGAGAAAGAAGCTACATGCATCCTCACAAGGAAGATTCTACCTCCCCTCTCCACATAAATTCCTCTTTCCGTTTGTGGAAGTGCTGGATATGCTCTGGCTGATTAGCTGGCGGAAAATCTAATTACCAAATATTCCCATTGTGTAATTTACTTCTTTTTTTTTTAATTTCAGCCAACTGATCAGTTAAACACTAATCAGATTTTCAGACCTGAAGAAAGGCATGTGGCTCAGGCAAAGGAAGACTGAAAATGGAAGCATACAGTCATCATCTCTGAATGCCTACTTTCAGAACAAACATTAACAGAAGATGCATCTCCCATATTCTCTGATGGCTGTGCAATGAAAATAGCTACACTTGTTTTACGTAGAGAGGTGTATTTCTGATGGAGGAGTGGCAAGAATGAGTGGCAAAGAAAAGCTCTTTAAACTGGATCCATTTGTCTGGCACACTGTTAGGAAGAATACTGAAATCCCAGTTTCTTTATCTGAAATACACACATTTTGAGTGTGTGAGATAAACTTGATCTTCTAGATTGTATACATTATGAATGGTGTCAGATCTGTGGTTGGTTGGGAAGATATTCCAAAATTCAAGGAGCAATGGATACACAGAGATTTAAAATAGGAACTATCTGTATTAATACAGTATAAAGCATCCCGAGGGACACAGCATGATTTAGTGGTTTGAGCATTGGACTATGACTCTGGAGACCAGGGTTTGAACCCCCGCTCAGCCATGGAAATTCATGACCTTGGGCAAGCCTCATTCTCTCAGCCTCAAAGGAAGGCAAAGCCCCCCCCCAAGAAATCTTACTAAGAAAATCCCATGATAGGGTTCCCTTAGGGATGTCAGATGTGACTTGGAGGCACACAACAACACCTATTCCCTTCTTCCAATGATCACTTCTGTTTTGTGCCTCTCTTTGCATGGAAAAATTCCCAGATATCTCTTTGCCCCACTTGCTCTAGGGCTGCATGGTTACTTGAACATCTCTTGAGGAAAACACAATAAGCTGTCCCATGAAGCCTAGATTTTTTCAAACAAAATCTATCAGGTGCTGTATCATCTCAGTTGTTTCCCATTCCCACTTCTCACCAGCATAAGCAAATTCACCCGCAGCCCCATTCCAGCAGAGATGATGAACTTTGTGATAAGTTTTCCCTTCAGTGCAGAAAAGTTGGCACAAGGTTATGGTGTTCATACTAATTAAGGGGATTGATGAATCCTCTTTTTCAGCCACCTCTGGAATGATGATAAGTATATACCATTAATAAAATAATATGTTTGGGGTTATGATTTTTTTCCTCCCAGGCAGCTATCACATGACATTTTACTGGCTGTGGATAAGGACTAGGAAACACTCCCTCCACTCCATACACAGAGGTCAACAGGATTGGTGATAGTACCTTATTGGAACACCAACAATGAGAAAGAGTCCACCAAGGTGATTTGCTAATTTAGGAAGTGAAGGGTACAATAAATCTGTTCTCCAAAAAAATGAAATCAATAGGACTCATGAAGAGTGACAGAGATAGGGGTTGCTGCCACCACACAATTCCAACAACTGGTGGCTTAGGTAGATACCTGCTGAATGGTAGGGCTGGCCTATCTTTCCACGGATGCAAGGGCTCATTTCATTTACAGAGACTGCCAGTGGAACACCTCACTAGAAGTAAGCAATAGGCATCCCCCCCGCACATACACAATTCTCCATTCCTTTTTACACACTTCCAGAGTATCCCACAATTTCCCTGTGCTGATGTTCAGACAGCACAGGGGAGGAAGGGTGAGAAGGAATCTGCACTTACAAGAACTCTTCTTCCAAGCCTACACAAAGATCAAATGGGTTCTACAGACTTATGTTTTAAAAGAAACTTTTCTGTTACACTCTGTAGAGCAATGAGACTGTATTTATTACAGCCATAATTTTTCTGCTAAAGATGTGTCAAGGGCTAAAGTTTTACTTTCGTCTAGTGTATAGAAACATGGTAAGTAGATGACCTATACTTTGGTAGAGGAAATGGTTTTACTGGCCTTGGAACTATGATCCAAAGTGCTCCCAAGAAATCTATTTCTCTGGGCTGCTGGGGTTCTTCTGGGAGTTTTGGCTCTTTTCCTTCATGTTACCTTGCCACAGATCTAGTGGAGGGCTATGTTTTAATGCTGCTATGGTGTCAAAATGACAAGTCCATGAATTATCATTTGCACAACTATTGTAAACCAAACAAGTAACTACCTAGGCCATAGATTTGAAAAAGGATGGGTTTTTTTCCTTCAAAGATCCAACAAATAACAAATCCTTAGGAAACAAGATGATAGAAATCAGGTCTCTGAACTTTTTCTTATACCTTATCTGTTATTTCCTCTGAAATAACATATCTGGAAATAGATCTCTTTGGTCTCAGATCTCTAATTCTGCTAGGATTACAAAATATATATGTACATTCAAACTGCTGAAGAAATGGTTGTAATATGCAAACGCAGGCTCTTATTTTGAACACAAGTAGCTATAACCCTACAGACTGGGGCAGGGGCTATCCTCTTTTGGTTGTCTCCACTGCACAGGTGTCATCAGCTGTCATCAGATCTCCAAGCATAGCACTCTTACATCTCCAACGAATTGTTGATTTAGAAAGCCCTTTGTTGAATAGATGTTGCAATTTATATGTAATTTATTAGTTTATGCTAGCACACTGGTAGAAGGAGAAGGAGGTGAAGATATATATGCTATCATCACAGTCTCTGTGTAGCCCTTCCTTTCTCCCTCTTGGACTGTGACCACACTGCAGAATTATAGCTCTTTGATTCCACTTTAACTGTCACAGCTCCATCTGCCAGAAGCCTGAGATTTGTAGTTTGCACTAGAGCTATGTCACAGAGAATTCTCAATATGACACAGAACTACAACTCCCAAGATTCTGAAAGATGGAACCAAGACAGTTAAGGTGACAGCACACTGCTATAATTGTGCTGTGCGGATATACCCTTCAATTTTTCAAAACTTTTTATTTTTGTGGGGCTCTCAATCTTTACCCTAATATAAACCCTATGTGCTTCAGTAAGGTTTATGCTTTACAGTTTTATCATTACAAAATAATAAGCTAAACATGCAATTGAATATTCAGTTCAGATGCATTTGTACAATTCTGTATACATGTGTGTCAGTGCTGTAAAAATATCTGGTGAACTTTCTCTTCCTTCTTCTCCTCAATGAACATCCCCAGTTCTTGTAATTCTGTTGACTACATTCAAAGTATATTTCAGTCCACATCATACTCTGCTCATAAGCTAATCTTTTGCTCTGGTGAAAAAGAAGTAGCCCTGTAAACTGCTTGAACCTCTCTGAGCTTCTGTGGAAGATGAACATTTATGCTCTGTGTAAGTTGATGCCATCCTACATTTTTCAGAAAGGTGGTCAATTAACACAGGGGTATTAAAAACAAAGCAAAATATATATGGTGTGCAAAGCACACATACTTTTTGTAAAAGGCTAGTCTTTTGGAGTAGAAAATAAAATCAGAAATTGAATTTGAAGCAGTTAGAATAATTAGAGGTGCTGCACATATGCTATCCCTGGATTCAGGATTTAACAGGTCTCAGAACATGAAAAGCCTAGGTGAATGCAAAGATACATAATGCATTCTTCAGATGGGTTTAAACACAGAATTCAATAAAATGACCAGCTGGTAATGAAATATAGAAAAGGAATACAGAACTGTGTCTGCTGTTCAGATTGCCATAAATTTAATCAAGTTTAGACTAAGCAAAGCAAATACCTCTCTACTTCTGGAGAAAGAAAATTGTTGTTGTTTTTCAAGAGGGTTGAGAGTAGTATGATAGAAGGATCAGCAAGCTGGACCTCTCCTTAAACAAAATGAAGCAGTTGCCCCAGGGAGCAAATGCAGGTGCAGATTAATGGCAAAGTGTTTAATAGAGTTATTTGCACTACTCTGCACAAATGTTTCCCCTCTTACCTTTAGAGTACAGTGTTGTCTGATCAACCATGTTCAAGTGAGATTTAAATGTCAGCACGGTCAGTTTCAGTATGTGGAATGCACAGTATGGAATTATGTCCTCTGCCTCAGGCAGAAAAATATCTTGGGTCAGTTCTGTGTTTCATTTGTTCCCTCTGGTGAAGCAACTTTTATAAGGGTTTTGAACCACCCTAAAATCCTATACATATATGGGTATAAAATAGAGGGTTCTTCTCCCCAAGGACCAGTTCATACTCTCACATAAGGCACCTTAGGATCATTTGATCATTTGCTATGTTTGAAGCACTGCACCATTCTGATTTTGTTTGGTCTTGCCTGCTTTTGTTTTGTTTTATTCTGGAAGCTTAGCAGGTTCAGGCCCAATTAGTATAAGAGGTAGGAGCCTCAGCATGCGTATATTTGGTAGCTGCTAGTCTGCCTGTCTAAGAGCTTAGGCATAGTCTACATTCATACCATTTCCTATTGGCCTTTCCCACACACTCCCCTTTCCTGCATCAGTTAGTCTGAGTTGGTTCACCCTCCATTTTATAGTGTGTCATCCTATCTGCAATATGTTTAAAGAGTACATGTAACAGAGCCTCTGACCATGAAATGTTATGAAACCTTTAGTTTTTGTATGTAAATCTACTTCATATGTTTTTATATATGTATATGTATATGTATATGTATATGTATATGTATATGTATATGTGTGTGTGTGTGTGTGTGTATATATATAAAGGCTGCTTTCTTTCTCTGCTAAGCCCTTTTTAATGTGCGGGGTAGTCGTGTGGGACTGGTTGGTGTTCACCTTCTGCTTGCAAGGGTGCTGAGCGACTTACCGCTGGGCACATTTGCAGCTTGGGGTGTGGCTGCTTCCTCTGGGAAGCTCCTCCAGGCTTCAGGCTGGCAGCGGCCATTTTGGGCATGCGTCTGAGCATGCCCAGGTCTCCTCTTTTGTTCGGCCGCCAGCCAATGAGTTCCAAGCAGCTGCCTTTGAGCTCATTGGCTGGAGGAGTGGGCTTGAGTGAAGGCCTGCCAGTTTCACTTAGATCCGCTTGCTGAGGTTATAGGAGGCCAGGCCTCACAGTGGGTCAGTCTCTTCTCAGAGAAATTGGAGAACAGACCTTCAGAACGAGAGAGGCGATGGCGGCAACAGTGGCGGAGTAGTGCAGCGAGGAGGTAACAGCGGCTTGACAGCGGGTGAGCGCGGCAGTGGCAGCGGTGAGGTGGTGACAGTGTGCTGCCACAGTGGCATGGCATTGGCGGTGGCAGCAGCGCCCTCAGCGCCTGAGGCCTTCATAATTTAAACCAAGAGCCCTTTTCAGGGCTAGGAGCTGTATCACGGTGCAAGCATGCTGCTAGTAGCTGGCCCTCATTAACTTGGCCAGTTGCAGGCTGGGTATGTTGCGGTTCGTGCTCCCACCCATTGCGGAATTTTCCTGGTGGCTAGGTGCTTGCCGGTACTGCCCTGGCTGGGCGGCTCCTTCTTGTCTTGTACCACCCCTTGGGAGAGTTGTTCATCTTCTTCCAGGGCATCATCTCACAGAAACGATCTAGGGCAGCAGCAGCAGCTGTCCCATTGCCAAGAACCAGGAGTCAGGCAGGGCAAGCTTGAAAATCGTGGACTGAGCTCAGGCCATCAGGCAGTCAACGTAAAAAGAAGGATGAGGGCAGTGGTGCTGCCCCAGCACCTACAGCAGATCCCAAAAGCATGGTTCTGGAGGGCATTGCACTCTCTTTGGAGAAGCTTGCTGAGAAGATGGTGTCCTTGGAGTCCAGGTCTGACTCCCCAGGGCACCTGAGGTTGTCGAGGCCCCGTAGCAGTGGGCAGTTAGCAGAACTAGGTACAGGCAGAGGTCCTCCTCCTCATCTGGCAGCAGCTCAAGCAGTTCACCTGGGGTGGAAGAGGACACAGCTAGCTCTAGTAGGCGGAGCAAGAGTACAAAAGGCAAGAGCAAAAGGCATAGGAGATGGAGCGGGGAGGATTCAGACAGCGTGAGATCCACTGGTGAGTCGAGTACTGACAGGGATAAGGACAGGGATTATTGGAAGGTCATGGCTCATGTGCCAGGGCTTCCCAGTTGGACCATCAGGAGGCAGAATGGGTCTGGGCTTGGTCCATGGCGCGAGGCTGCGCATGAGCAGGCTGCAGGCAGTCAGGGGTTGCCCTGGCCCAGGCCACCTTCAGTGACCATGAGGACCCCCTGGGCATCCATCTAGACAGAAAGACCAGGGAATGCATCCTTGACAGTTGCTTTGTTGACATTTTTTCCCTCCTTAAACCAGAGGGTGATGAGAGGCACATCTTCTAGGAAGCACAGGAGGGAGCACAAGGCAGCCTCTGTGGAATGCTCCTTTGAGAACTGGCTGGCAGGATATACAGTGTTTTGGGGGGTAGTTCAGGCAGCCTATCCTGAAAGAGGTTGGCACCTTACCAACCACTTGGGAAATGTATAAAAGCTAGGTCCCTGGCTGGCAATGCTGCCACCATAGAATACGATACAGCCTTTAGGAAGAGGGCATCCCAGAGCAAGCATGCTCACTGGAATCTTATCAACAATAAGCTTTGGCTGGTATTGGTGGGACCTCATATAAAAGGCACCCCAGATGGTTCGCGGCCTTTTCGTTGGGCAGGTAAGAAGGATGCCAGAAAGCTTGTGTGCTGGGAGTACAATCAGGGGAGGTGCCAGAGACCATGCTGCAGGTTTGAGCACGCATGAGAATCTTGCCTTGGTCCGATCCCCAAGGCTTCCTGACCCCGGTCAGGTAGAGGTCAGCCAGGCACCCGTGCTGGCTGGGCTTCCACCTCAGTGGGGGGCAAGCGAGAAGGGGGAGCCTCAGGCAGGGCTGGGGTCCACCAGCAGTAGTGGGTCATTAGCCTGCGTGCTCATTCGGCTTGCAGTGCTCCTTCCTCTCTTGGACGCATATCCCAATAAGCGGGCTGCCAATTTCATCTGGCTGGGTTTTTCTGAGTACTTTGGGATCCCTGCCGTGAGAGCTCAAGTGGCTTACGAGTCAGGGAACCTCAGGTCTGTGCACGAGCTCCCTGAAGTAGTGGCTACCAAGATTGAGAAGGAGTGCTTGGCAGGGAGCGTGGCGGTCCCCGTCCCCTTTCTCCCTTTTCCTAACTTAGGGCCTCTCCCTTGGGGTAGTGCCTAAGAAGACACCAGGCGAATACCGGCTCATTCACAACCTCTCCTTCCCCAGAGGGTCATCAGTCAATGACGCCATCCCGCTGGAATTGGCCTCCATCCGTTATGCCTCATTTGATCATGCCGTTAGGTTAGTCAGAGCCTGTGGTCGTGGGGCTCTCTTGGCCAAGTGTGAAATTCAGTCTGCCTTCCGCCTCCTCCCGGTTCACCGTGATGACCACTGCCTGCTGGGTTTAAGTTCAACGGGGCATGGTACTACAACAAAGCAATGCCTATGGGATGCTGTCAGTTGTGCGGCCTTCGAAACATTCAGCACCTTCCTTGAATGGGCTACATCTGACAGGGCAGGGTCTTCTTTCATCACGCACTATTTGGATGATTATCTGTTCATAGGCAGGGTGAACTGGGAGGACTGCGCTAGGCTGTTAGGGCATTAAGGAGCTGGCTCTTGAGTTGGGCATCCCCCTCGCACAGGAAAAGATGGAAGGGCCCACCACTTCTTTGGTCTATCTGGGCATATTGCTCAACTCAGTGTAAGGGGTGTCTTGTCTGCCTCCAGACAAGCTGGGGGAACTCAAGGACCAGCTGGGTCAGATGATGGGGTGCAAGAAGGCCACACTCAGGAAGGTTCAGTCACTTTTAGGCCACCTCAACTTTGCTTGCAAGGTTGTGTCTCCAGGCCGGGCCTTCTGTGCATGCCTGGCCAGGGTCACGGCTGGTGTCCAGGCTCCTCATCATCATATTCGCATCACGAGGGGCATCCAGGAGAATCTCAGGGTGTGGCTTAGTTTCTTGGACAACTTTAATGGCATTTCGGTTTGGCAGGACATGTATGAGCCTGGTGTAGGCTTATAGGTGCATTCTGATGCTGCTGGCAGCTTGGGGTTTCGGGTGTATTTCGAGGGGCATTGGTGTGTGGCCAGGTGGCCACCTCTCTGGGCCCAGAATGGGATACTCTGGGTTCTCACATTCCTAGAGTTTTTTTCTGATTTTGGTTGCAGTTATTATCTGGGTGGACCTTCTTCGCAACAGGAGGGTCTGTTTCTGGTGCGACAACCAGACAGTGGTGGCTGTCATCAATCACCAGTCCTCCAAGTCCAGCCAGGTCATGGTACTTGTCAGGCATTTTGTTCTGGAGCGCTTGTCTGCCAATATCTTTTTCACAGCTCGCTACGTCCCAGGGCTTGATAACAGGATTGCAGATTCTTTGTCTCACTTCCAGGGGGACAGCTTTTGCTCGCTGGCACCAGAGGCCAACTCCCTTCCAACACCATTCCCGGAAGACCTTTGGCAGCTTGGGAGCAATCCATGTGTGTCATGTATTCCATTGCCTCTTCCACTTTTAGAGCTTAATCCAGGGCAGTGGGCAAGTTTAAGACCTTTCTTGTGGAGTCTGGACTCAAACCTGTTTGGCTGGTCCTGGAGACCCAAATCCTCCGATTCCTGGCTCACCTCAGAGACCTCAGGATGGCTCCACGCTCCATGACCATCCTTTTAGCTGGTATTTAATTTTTCAGCAAGGTCAAGGGGCTCCCAGACCCCGGCCACTGGCTTCCTGGTTAAGAAGGCAGTCGAGGGCTGGAGGAGACTGCAGCCATGGAACAAGACAGTAGGAGGTCCATTTCTTTTAAGCTACCGAGGAAGATTGTTCGACATCTTCCCTCCATTTGCAGTTCCTTGTTCAAGACCAGACTTTTCAGCACTGCCTTTGTGGTTGCCTTCTTTGGAGCTTTTCGCATCAGGGAGTTGGTGGCCGGATCCATTAAGGACAGGTCTGATCTGGCACTCCGGGTTGATGACATCTCCTTTCAGGGAGAAGCCGTAGCCACTAGAGTGTGGCGTTCCAAGTGTGATCAAAGGGGAAAAGGTGTCATAATTTGCCTCCATCCTCTTCATAGGGAGGAGTTGTGCCCTGTCAGGAGCCTGCGCAGCTTCCTAAAATGTAGACTGCCGGGTATGGGTCCCTTGCTAACACATAAAAACAAGTCTCCTTTTACCAGGTTCCAGTTCATTGCCATCCTGTGGGTGGCTCTGAGGAGTTTGGGGTTCCCAGCTGCAGAATTCAGGAGTCACTCCTTCTGCATTGGGGCAGCAATGGAGGCTGTGGTGTGTGGTCTGCCAGCTAGTGACATCAAGAGAATTGGGAGATGGAGATCCAGGGCTTATGTAGGTTATGTTAGGCCAGATCTTGGGTTCTCTGGATCCTAACTGGAGAGTTGGTCAGGGGGTCCCTGGTCTGGGTTGTGGAATGGTGCCGGTCAACAGGCAATTTGGGGCCTCTCTATTCCTGGGCATCACACGTTTATTGGTGGTCCACTGGCAGACTTGGTGGTTTTGTTGGCTACAGGTATTGGCGCTTGGCAGTAGGCAGGCAAGTACCCAGCCTACCTTTGTGGTGGTCACATGGCCTTGAGTCTGGGACAAGGGTGCCTTTTGCCAGATGCAAAGGAACAGTCGGATTCCCAGGTGGGGTCAGGGGGTGCGGTGAGTGCCGATCTTGCCCAGCTCCGGAGGGCACGCAGCATGCACCCCCTGGTGGCAGGAGGATCTCATCCAGCAGCTGGCCCTGGGCTGGTCATTCGGGCTCATTGGTCAACAGTTGGGTTGATCGATGCTTGGATCCATACCCATACATATGTCGACACTGTATGCCTTGTAGCCAATAACATTGTGGCCTTTTCTTTTCCAAGTTGCTCTGGCTCTGTGTTTTCTTTGCGGTCATCACCCCTGATCACACAAGGGTGCTGAGCGACTTACTGCTCGGCCTGTTTGCAGCTCAAGGCGCGGCTGCTTCCTCTGGGAGGTTCCTCCAGACTTCAGGCTGGCGGCGGTCATTTTGGGCATGCATCTGAGCATGCTCAGGTCTCCTGTTTTGTTCGGCCGCCAGTCAATGAGTTCAAAGCAGCTGCCTTTGAGCTCATTGGCTGGAGGAGTGGGCTTGAGTGAAGATCTGCCGGTTTAACTCAAATCTGCTTGCTGAGGTTATAGGAGGCCAGCCCTCACAGCGAGTCAGTTTCTCCTCGGAAGCATCCCATCCCACCCTCCCCAGGCGTTTATTATTTGGGTTTTATGTGAGTCTTTTGTCTCAACTTTTTAGGCGGTCTCATGGCCTTGGATCTGGGACAAGGGTGCCTTTTGCCACATGCAAGGGAAAAGTTGGATTCCCAGGTGGGGCCAGGGGGTGCAGTGAGCACCGATCTTGCCCAGCTTGGGAGGGCATGCAGCAGGCACCCCCTGGTGGTAGGAGGGCCTCGTCCAGCAGCTGGCCCTGGGCTGGTCATTTGGGGTCATCGGTCAACAGGTGGGTTGACCAATGCTTGGATCCATACCCATGTGTATGCCAACCCTGTATGCCTTGTAGCCAATAAAGTTGTGGCCTTTTCTTCTCCAAGTTGCTCCAGCTCTGTGTTTTCTTTGGGATCGTTGCCCCTGATCACACAAATACTAATTACTCTGCTTGTAAGAGACACAACTATCTGTTGTGTTTCCCCAGGACTTAGTATGTTGATGGCAAACCACCAGGAAATACAGAAATTTCTAGGTAGGGCTGGAAAGAATGCTGTATGAAACCCTGGAGAGTTGCTGTCACCCTGAGTTAACAACACGGGGCTGAACATGCTGAGCTTCCAAATGTCTGACTCAGTATAATGCAGCTTCCCATCCTCCCAAGTTTATAGCTGGGTGGCACTCATGGTAAGTCTGTTTGTGAGATATAATGGCCCCACATGAGAGCTGTTGAATCAGAGTTTGAAAGATGCTTTTTAAAGTTCATATTTCAAAATCTCCCAGTCAGTGGTTGATGGGGGGCTCTAAAATATATTGTCCAAAATTTACCTTTTCCAAATAGGGTTGTCAAGTCAGGATTATCCCAACCTGGTTTCAGGACCTCAAAATGAAATCTAGAGATGACTCCATGTGATAGTGCCATTAAGCATGACATATTAAACATTAACCACAACCACACAGAGTATGCTATTCATTTTTTAAAAAATCATAACCAGTGAAGAAAATACATGTACCCACTTTTCAAGCCAGTGCTCTCTTCCTGAGATTCCTCCCCCATGCTCTGAGAAGCAAAAGATAATGACCTGACCCTTATTGTACAAGCATCCTTTTTAGGTCCAAGACAATCTCTCAGAATAGACAGTGGGACTCCAAAATCCTAGACATTTTTGTAATAAAAAGGGGGAACTCAATGTGGGATTTTGTGGGTACCACCAAAAGCAAGCAATATCTATATCTACTTGTTCACCTCTTCTTTGATATCTTCCAAGCTATCTTGGACACCCTGCGCTTCCATCGAGAAGAAAATAATTACCCCAAAATAAAGCACAGTTCCCCAGGTAATTTTTTTTAATGGTTTAAACTGTTTTTTAAGTTCCTGTGGACTCTTTTCTAAGAGGAAAACAGAGAAAACTAATTTTCTAGTTTAACATGAATATATACAAAGTTCATACTATTAGAATAATTAATGTACCTCTTTCTCTATGCATGGAGAAGATGAGCTCAGAAGAGATGCTGAGATGTAATTGCTTACAAATATGCCATGTGTATAGAGACTGAATCAGAGTCTGCAGCTGCTTCCCTAACTCTTCCTTTGTGCAAACATATAATGAGTTGAGTAAAGGACATGAGATAACTGCAGAACAGAAGCTGCCAACTATTTAGATGAAATATCAGGAGTACAATCCAATCAGAAATGTTTTTTGTGAGTTTCATTTTTATAACGGTTTACAAAAAATGATGGTAAATTGTCTCCATCCCTTCCTTCCCTTCTTGCAGACGTTGACAACTCAAAATACAATCAGATAATCACAAGTAAGAGCAGATGACAGTGGCCAGTCACAATATATATCTAAATATGCTCACCATGGTAGCTTTCAAAGCATCATGTTTTTCTATGATGTTCAGAATTTACGTATGATTTATGTATTAAAAATAGGTACTATGTGGTCTCAAGAGTATTTTCAACTATTTCTCCTCTAGAAAGGTAAAGTTTAAATGTCAATTTCTCTAGTAGTACAAGGGTCTAAATTCTGGCTTGACATTAGTGAGTGGATAAACTTTGCAGATTTTTTCCAAATCCTTTCTATCTCTATTTTTTCTGCAAGCAGCAGTGTGGACACAAGAGGTTTGTGTAAGGTATTTTCATTTACTTTTTCATAAATTGACAGAATCGGTAAGTAACTCTGAAACTGTACATTCTGATTAGTTATTTTGTTAGTCTAAAAACTCTAGCCACTAATGAATTATGTCGGGACTGTCAAACTGCATGTGTTTAATTTGTCATCAGTATTGTAGCATCTGCAACATTCATCTGACAAATTCTGCCTAATTCTGTATAATCATAACGGGCGTAGATACCATAGTCTATCACTTTAATGGTGATTTCCTTTACTGTTATGTATGACAGAAGTTTCCAAATTCTATCCCATTTATTTTCTTCTATTTGTTCCCTGAACAGCTTTCCAATCCCTTTTAGATCCATATTTATCCTTAATAATCATTTTGTAAATTTCAGTCCAATCCCTTCATCACACTGTGTTTTCAAAAGGGAGCAATGCAGTGGCTTTCGCTGAATGAAGCAGTCTTTGAATTTGCCGCCTCTCTAAATACAATTGAGGTGGCTTTACAAATGAAATTACACCATGTGGTAGTGGGAAGGGCACTAAGGGGGCAGAGAAAGAACCCAACCCAACCTATAAACCAGGGTTCTATTCCCCGTTCAGCCATGGAAACCCTCTGGATGAGCTAGGACAAGTCACACACTCACATCCCCAGAAAACAGTGTAATAGGTTTACCTTAGGGTCACC